>QNGE01001732.1:0-39279 GCA_008508345.1 Paragonimus westermani
CAATCATCAAACACTCACGCAAACTGCTACTTCAACAGCCGGTGCTGCTAGAGGTTACGTTTGTGTAGGCCGTGTACATAGCTCACTGGGCCTTTGGCTCATGCCCGTTTGTGTTGTTTCTCTTTACAGGACTGTTGTTGGAACCACCACTTTGGGAAAACGCTATCCCGCGGTGCGCCCACATTGTCCCAGAATCGGCCTGCAAGTGTTACGGGCATTCGGAGTAAAACGACCGGCTCGTGTTACATTTCAAACGGTTCAAAATCGCACCAGAAAATGCGTCCAAATGCACATTCATTGGATTTTCCGATCACCTGGTATAGATAGCCTTTGTATAGTGTTAAACCAAGTGGGCCTTAGCAGGGTAGCACGGAACGTTCTAAAATCTAGCGAACGATTGGGCAGACTCCAGCACAGAACTCTGTCGATTGTTGAAAACCGTTAAGATGTTGAAAATATCACAAATATACATATAGTGTGCAAGGTATTGGCCACAGATGGGCTTCAACCTTGTTGTGATAACCGCAGCAGGTACCAAGAGTTTAGCAGAATCACTGATCGGGATAAGTTGTGAGCAAAATCTCAACGACTTCTTGAAATGACTTCCAGAAACACAGCTGATGACATTGGACAGGAAATCACTCCTGTATGGAATAAAATGTCTAAGGATGGTTTGGTAAAAGGCGGGTGTGTCCTCGATCCACATGCGCTAAAACTTTAGACGCCTTCCGACTGCTCTTCGAGGAGCAACGCATTAGGGTTTGGAAGCAAGCCGTATATTTCCAGCAATGTTTGAATATACGAGAAGTAGCTAGTCCTAGTCTCATCTGGGTTAAACGGCAAGAACGAAGAGAAGAAAGAAAAGAAGCGTGAGATGGGCTTCAATTGGAGTGGATTAATCCACTCGACGGCACTCAAAAGTGCGTCGGACAAAACGTGCGTTGCAACCTCGGGTGTATTAAACAAAGTCCGAAAAGGTCCAGGTTAAACTGCCTTGAAGAGTGGAATAATAGGGGAATCGTTGGGAAAAGAGTAAGCAATGGCCGCGTGCAATCAGTTACACGACTGATGAAGGTGACTTCGAAATCGTATCAGGTCTTCCATGGCAGACGCATACGGAAACATGCGTACGGAACAGGCTAGCAAGGGCACACACCTTCAGTCTCGTCACTCGGTTCATCCACTCCGTCGCTCATCACTGCACCGCATTTTGACGCCTCTCCTCTTTGTTCAATCTGAATGTCACCTCCTTCGACATGTCCATTGAAGTTCAGGCGGTGTTTCCTCACCCGGGTTAATAAGGCAGCTGAAATTTTGTTAGCGCCATTTATTTTGTTGCCGAACATTTGTGGGATTACTATTTCAGGTGAATTATATTTCCTCTTGTGAAACAGATTCAGTGTTACAACCGTGAATTTTATTCGCAATACTCCACGTTTAACCCACCTCGGGCGGTGTGTACTGGTGAAACATACAGCGTTTCATATCGATCTGTAGAATGTTTGCTGAGGAGTTCAGAAAGAAGAATGTCTCAGCGGGCAATAACCACACAAAAAATGAACCACTGTTTGAGAGAGGCCCGTGATGCATATAATGAAAATTCCCCAAAACCGTCACAATTGGTGCGATAAGGAACCGTTCCGTTGAATCTATCATAGAAGTTCATACGAAAATTAAATCACCGAAGTCATGCGTAACAAACCTGTTTATCACTAAGGATAGCTTATCTGGGGAACAAAGTCAGTGATCTCACCTTAGGTAATAGGTTTTCCAATTGGCTAAGGGTTTCGGCCATGTTCCATACCGTCTTTTTGCGTGATTTCGCTCCTCATTTTTGGTTTCGCTGATATATCCAGCGCGAGAAAATATTCCACCATGCCCGGTAACTCAAAATTCCGCAATGGTTAGACATATCACAAGCCCCTCAAAATTTCTTAAAATTTGAGCGAAGAATAACGTCCGGTCGAAAGTTCCAATTGTTCCCCACGAAAGTATATGCGTTCCCTTCTCCCCCATCGAAAATAATAATTTCCGCACATTTTCTTGAGACTATCTACTTGGAATAATGATCAAATTCTTCGCCAACACATCCACTCCATCCTCCAAGCACTGTAACATGCATGCCAGCCGACTCTAAATCGAATACCCGTGACTGCGCGGACAAACATTCTGGTAACATGGACGCACCAGGGGACAGCGTTCTTCCAAATTAGGGTTTCGAACAGCAGTTCTGAAAAAGGAAACGATACGAACAAACGAGCCGGAGGCTTAATAAGCCATGCACACGACTTACACAAACGCAACCAAAAAAGGCACCGACAACACAGCGGCACGCCACGTTGCACAACTCAAATTCAATTCGCGCGCGCTGGCTGGTTTTGTTTGCGCTTTACAGCGCACCTTTTTTGGCACGACCTTGGGCATTAGGCCAGTGATCACCTTGTGGAGTCTCAATTGATGCAACAGATCAACTGTTTCATTGAATTATGCAGATCTCAAGTACTATCGTCTCAGAAGTGTGTAGCTCAAGGTTTTCTTCCTGAAATTGAATTTCCCGTTTTGTTGTTCCATTCACATAGCTGACTCGTACAATTTACAAATTTGGTGTTCAACTATGTAAATGCCTAAAACTCTGTACGTTGATCGCGCAATCCCGAGCGTGTTTCTCACGAATGCGTCGAGGGATATATCATTATTATCATCACTACAAGTTGGAATTTCATGACACTTAATGAGAACTCTTCGTTAGATTACTTGTCTTGGGGGTCAAAATCGTATGAAAGCCTCCATCTCCCATGATGGTCTACAGGGTAGCTCCTAGATGACCGGTGCTTTATCCCTTGTCCTTGCTCATTTGTATTCAAGCACTTCCGAATATTATTTCCAGCATTCTTCTTCCCTACGATGAAGACCTGAACATTTTGGATGATATTGATTTCAGCAGAGTGCAAATTGATCTTTACATGAGTAAGCGTTGGTCTTGAGGTAGACGTGCTACTTAAATAAGTAAGTAAGTTTGTACACGTCACATCGTGGGGACTTTTACGGTGCCTTTGTGAATAGCATCGTGCAGTAGGGAAAAGTGGCAGGCTGTTTCGATCGCAAATTTTGAGAAGAAAGCTTTCTCTAACCGGCCTCTTGACGGATGTGGGAATTGGAATTGAAGAGGGGGCAGGGTGGGATTCAACATCATGGCCACTCCCGCTAGTCTACTATGAGTTGGTGATTGGTAGGCTAGGAGGGGCCTTGAACGTAATGCATTTTACCGACGAGGCCAAAGTGGTGGGAAACAAAATCCCCAGGAGAGTAATTAGGGTCACTGTCTGCTGTGTTGAGAATTATGGGTCATCTCGGTGTGTCCTAGTTGCAGACTTTCGTTCTTGTGAAACCGTTCATTCTGTACTCTGCGGTCATCATTTTACTAAAGGTCCTCCCTAGTTTAACCGCAGTTTGTGTAGTTACTGGCAGTGAATGAGTTGCTCTGCTAGCCAGAGCTTTTTTGAAAAGCTGAAAAACGCAAGACGAAGGCAATAACGTGGGGCTTGAAATTTTTCAAAATATGAGAAAGAGCTTGCTGTGGAATGGGCCTTATCGCCAGAAAAACTGATCATATGTCTTAAGCCGCAATATAGGCAAGACAACCTTATCAGTACCAAAGCGGGACAAGTCTCAATGAATATTTCGGCATTGTTTCGCTATCGTCCCTCAGAATGATACGTAGGGCGGCGTGCACGGTGGTGTTGCGCCAGATAGTGTAGAGGCAGTGTTCGTTATTACAGGAATGAAATGTAGGCCAAGGATGACTAATATCAACGCGTCTCCCATCCGGAGCGGTACACAGCCGTTGTCATTACGTGGGCCATCATTAAAAGAAGTGATAGGTTTGACGGGCTTTATTCACTTCTCGAAGGGAGGCATCTCCTTTAGGGTTTGGGAACAATTAGTGGCTGCGTCCATGCCTAAGCGTATCAAACATTTGACAGTAAATGCTGTCGACCGGTATGTCTGTGTTGTGTGCAGGACAAAGCATTTACAAGACAGGTCTTTTCCAAAAATTTTCGGACACACGTCTCCCAGTATGACAGAGTGTGGGTTTGGGTGCGTGCAGTCATTTTGGCGAGCCTTCAACATGTTACAATGTGAACTGTGTAAGTGAAGGTTGAAGGAAAACTGACACAGCACTTTTCGATTTCGGTGAGGGGAAGGGCATGACTGCGCGCCATAATCTGTCCAACTTTGACGATTCCTTCAGATATATACCTACTAACAACGTTCTATCCCTCATTATGCGGACATCTGATAGTTTCCAGCCGACTTTGTCGACTTGAAACGCAAGTCAATTTAACTTCCATTGCAAGCCAAAGTAACATTCTCAACAGCAACCTAAGCCTTACGTCACGTCAGAAAAAAGCTTGTCTCTTCTCTGTCACGGATACACAAAACGTCCCATCATACATTTGACGGTTAATTACTTTTGACACCTTCTGGACGCATCGTTAGACAGAGGGGTCACAAGCACTTGACATGTGCTCTTCATGCAAAACATGGTCGGTACTCCACTCGTTAACTCAGACATTTGGACCATTCCGCCTAGTTTATCATTGGCTGCCGACCTCCACCTGGTGACGTCAATGTCGTTACCGAGGCATTGCCGCGCCCTGATGAACACATAGCCCAGTCGTCATTCATTTTTCATTCGAAAAAGTGGCCGTTCTCTAGCAATGCAGCAAGAACAAAACGGACACACTCACCTGTAGATCTTCAAAACTGTCCACCATCCATCTGCTGGCAAAGTATGGTGACATTTTCTGCGCTGTTTTAACTAGTACATCGCGACATTTTGCGCAGTGAAGAGAGTTGCCAAAACCTCTGTCTGGCAGGTCGCTGATGTAGACTAGGAAAAGGGAAGGCACAGGTAACGGTCCTCAAAAAACCCTGCAAAGAACCCCGCGGGGTAGACAAGAGGTTTGAGCCGGTTTTGACTCAAAAAGTTTTGGTGTCAAGAGAGGAGGCAATCCAGCAAACGTGCCCTCCTTGGATGCCATGGATATCTAGGTTCTATTTGCGATGACCCTGTCGAACATTGTCTAATACTTTAGCGAAATGAAATAAATTGGCACCTGAGACAAATTCAGCTTCATTTGTCCCCGTCAGATTATCCATGAAGATCAACACCCCTATTACACATGGATGACTGAGTAAGAATCCGTCTCACGTAAAAGCAAACTCCACAGAGATTTCACCGGGATGACACGTTTTAGCAAGCATTCCTCTAACTTACATGGAATGTCAGTAAGGCTCGTTGGGTTGTAACTAGCGGGGAAGTGCCGGTCGACAGACTTCCAAACAGGCCTGACCCTCGTTCTTTTCTTTGCCTTAGGGAGAGTACCAGCCTGAAGCGTCTGTTTAAAGAGCTAGTGTAGGGTTTCTGCGAGACTGACCGTAGCTTATTTGGGAATTCTTGTGCGAGTCTTAACTAGACCCACCACAATATGTTGGTTGACTTTGAGTAAGATTTTCTCGACGTCGAGTAAGGAAAAGTCATCAGCGAACGAAGACCTCGTGGAGTTGGTGCGGAGTGACATCTAGGTGGTGTAAATCTGTACGCCACCGACTAGTGCTCATTGAATACGTCAGCAGCCACTTGCGGGTTGAAAAACGTCTTCCCGTAAGACAGTCATGGACAAAGAAATTAAAGCATTTTTTCTTAATCGATGCATATAGTAAAACAAGAAAAATTCTCGCACGAGCTCTAAACCGTACGCTATCATGCACGATCTTCGTGCTCGCGGGTTTCATGCTTATATCCATTTCGAACAATGCGGAAAGCGCTGAGATTCACTGGGTTGCTTGCAAACCTATATTTTGCCAGCAGGTGAGACCCGTCGTCAGAACGACGAAGTATTGTACGCGGAGGCGTTTGCTGAGACCGGATGACACGCAATTCGCGTGGGAATATTAGCTTATTGACCCTCGGAATAGCATTTTGAAGTAGGTGATAATTCACGCCCACAGAGCCGCAATCAAGAGGGAGTGAACTGACACGGTTTTTCAGGCCGTTGAAGTTAGCCCCAACGACGTTTCAAACTGAGAGTTTTCTTGGATAAAATGAAATGGCAGTGAGTAATGGTCACTGTACCGCGCGGTTGCCGTATCTGTCGGGAACTTCCTCTCAAGCGTTTCTGACGCCCGAATTTTCTATTCCCCCCGTTTAAGCAACTCGCCCTCAATCTTACATCTTAACTGTACTTACCCGTGCACAGCGTTTTATTCATCTGGAGACTACTGATCAACGCGTTTCTTCTCGTTTGGCATGATTCACTGAAGTCGAAGCCCTGCTGTTCTGTATACATAATCATCAGGACTTGGGAGTTAACGTTCTGTGTTTAGTTTGTAGTATTTATTCAACTTAAAGCAGCCGATCTGTGAGTTACGGCGAAATTCACTGCTCGTATCAATTGCTACAACCGAGGTATGCGGTTGTCTTGCATATTTTGTTGCCTACAATTCAGCATATTGGAATACTTGATGAAAATCCTGTCCTGAATTCGATGGTCCTGAATACTGTACGTTTCGGTCTTCAGCGTTGTTCTTTCCAAGTGGCGGTCTGATCACCAATTCCCCCTTCTGAAAATTCCTGATAACCCTGGTTGTCGAACGAGTGCTGTCACGGAAAATTGCTGATGATCTCATTCTTCCTGAAGGAAGATCAGCACGGCACACTGGATAACCATGAATATTGAATTGATTGTCGTCGATGTCCGCTGAAAGCCAGGTCCCTTTGCGATCAAAACAGTGGGGAGTCACATCATAAGCCAGATGTCTGAACTCTGAAAACATGTTTAGACAGTTTTTACATAGGTAGCTGGAGGATAATTCTCCGTCTGACTGTATTAGGACAGAGATGGTGAAGTCGGGGGAAGAGCGCCAGCGAGGGGAACAAAAAGTACGCCATTGGTCGACTACCAGTTGTCACCTTTCCCTATGAGGTTGATATGAATATATTACGGGGATGCGGTTGGCTGCTTGTCCCTCACTAAGCGAAGTTGAGCGTCACTTTAAGACACATGGTCGGCTTCTGATCTAACGCGACTGACGCCCTGCTGGTCACATTCTTCCCCAAAACTATGCCAAATTTGAACCCCTCAGAGCCAAAGAGAGTAGTGTATCCTCTTTACATTTGGACCCCGTTGTTATGTATACATTCTTCCCACACGCCATTTATGACGGCGTTTGAGCTATTTAATCCGTCAGCTTGAACTAACGCGGATCCTTAGGCAAGCCCAAACTTCTAACCGCTGCGTCCCTCCGTGGAAAATCCCGTTCAAAGGAAGCTGTCACGTAGGTTTACGGTGCAGTCCCAATTTAAAATCATTCACGCATACACACACCGAACCATGTAAACCATTTTATGCTCTTTTATGGAGCAAGAAGGCCACAAAATTACCGCATGGTGGAAGGCGGGTGCTCATTCGAGTTATCTTGCGTTAGAATGTCTAAATTCGCTGGCGTCAATAGTGCACCTATTTCTTTTCTAACGTTAAATAGGGGTAGAATTTGATTTGTAGTCGGCTATCAGGAAGACGATTCTTGTCAGATCCTGGATTAGCAACGCAGTCGCCAGAACTATCACAATATACCCTCGATTTAACATGGGCTGAAAGAGAAACGCAAAAGAAACGAGAAGACGCAAGACGTTAGGACTAATCCGATGTGCACGTTCTCGGCAAAAATCCAAGGGTTACCGGAATCAACAGACGATCATGCGAACAAGAATCTGCAGCACGACAATCCATAGCCATTCTTCCTAAGGCCTGAAGTGGCTGTTACCCCGTAGTCTTTGAAGGCCAGTTGCGATGCGTAAATTCCTCGATGTATATATCTCTGTCACTTGCTGAGACCCAAACTAGGCCTAGTGGGTTATGCTACCGAAAAAAATAGTGAACCTAGCCTTATCTGCGTGGACTGAAGCTAGAGTACGTCTTTTGCTGGACACTCAGGTCCTCCGTGCCGAAAGTGCTTGGGACAGAACGCTTCATGCCCCATTCATTGCTTCATGAAGTGGGCCCGAGCGGTGCGGAACACCTGGCTCTGCCTATGCAGGCGGCCGCACAATCAGCCGAAACACACCAATACCGTAAACCTACACAGTCTTGATGTCCCCAGTAAGAAGGCGACTGCATGTTGCACCTCGGACAATGACCAAACTTCTGTCAACCGACACTAATCTTCGGTAAACCCAACCGGCTATTCCAGACTGACTTGTACTCCTCCTGAAAACTCATTCAAAGTCACTTCATGAACGTGCCGGTGTACCAAATCGCCAATCCCCAGAGATGAAGTACGGACCCCCCCAACGTCTTCATAACATCGACCTACCCATGCTGACGGCGGCTACTTAGACTTAGTCTAACTATAATATCTTTGGCGCTAATTCTCACTTGCAGGGTATAGCAATTTATGGGTCTGATTGAGTTGGCGGGACAGGGGGAACTGTGTCCTGTACATCAATCAGTCAATCCTCCCCTCTCCCGCGGTCGACCGTCTTGCCACTTCCATCTGACTCTTTCGCGTTGTCCAACCTAGTATAACAACCCGGGTGCTGATTAGAGGAATTTATCACTCCTCATCATCTACTACTTCAAATAATTCCTTACCTCTGTCCGCCTCCACACATTTCGCTGCACGTGGCTACACGGTTATATTCATCCCATGAGAAATCAACTGCCCAAACGCAGCTTTTGACGCCCGTTCGACGGGCGATTCGTGTTCTCTCTTTACCTCATTTACTTGTCTCGTTTAAAGGGTTTGTCTCACCCGGCATATGATCTATGCAACTTGCTTGACTTCCCATTCTACCTTCGGCTTCATCTTTACCTACCAGTCGTTAGCCACTGTTGTTTTCACCGACCGTGCGGTGCAGATGATTTTGCTTTACTTGCGATTTCCACTCGAGCCCTATCATTTTCGACAAGACTGGAAGTTTTAATGGCTGATTATTTGTTGCTATCACCTGAGGGCGCACGACAGGGAAAAACACAACGACGACACAGACAGAGCTAAACGAAGTCACAGTCTGACACGAAAGCCTCAGTGCAAGTACCGGGACACAACTAACGCAACGTAGATCCTACCCATCAAGTGAGAAGATTGTCTGCCTTCGGACGAGTGTTAGTTACTGCTGAGTCGGAAGACAAAATAGTGGCACCGAAACAGGAAAGCCGGATGTTCTGGCTCTGATTACCCGTTACACACCTAAAGCCACATTGTGCAGCATGAAGAAACCTAGAGCCGTTCTTCCGAATAAAAGGTTCCAACGATAGTCCTCTAAAGAGAGATGACGAAAACCAAAACAGGCCAAAGGCACTGCAAGGTGTACACATGACTCGGACAGTCGGAAATCGAAACGGCGCTAACGCCGAGAAAACCGCATTACAGCGCAAGGTAGTGGTGACCTTGAAACAAGGCTGCTCAATGGACCAATAGGAGGCGAGCGCCAAATGCGACTTTTGAAAGCGGCGTGCATTCATATTTCCAAAGTGTAAAAGATCCACTTTTGTGATAATAAGAAGAGAATCTTGGAAAATCCCCTTCCCCAGTTTTGTGTTACCATCAGTTTCTGTCTTTTTAGCTACATAAACCTTTTGGGTATACCTTCGGAAGTCCTGCGTGGAGCGGCGGGACACAACTGTAGAGGTGAACGCAAAAGAGAGGCAACACGCAGTTGCCCTAGCACTCTCTGGACTGACCTACGCTAATGCGGTTGTTAGGGTTTCGAGGGATGTAGTTGCAAAGGTCCTAGAGCACATACCAGAAGCCGCAGAGGCTAGTTATGCTCCCAGTGACCATATAGACCCCCTTGAAAACGACCAGAGAGAGAAAGTTTGGCCAAGACTTAGGAAGGTACGAATAAGGTTATTGTGCTACACAAGCCAGTGGGTGCTTTCTCCTATTTAACTAGTGAAAATGAGTGCAACTCAACATGAGTTAACTGATCGTGCGTAAAAGACAACATTCTTGCTAGCACACATTAGGGACAGATTAAGGATGAACTACAACAGTTTCGGGATAAGGTACATTCGATGTTTGATCGGTGTTAGATTAAGGATGGTGTTGCGTCAATATTGGAATGTAATAGGTCTGAATTTTGGTAAAAGTGGAGAAGCAACACGAATGAATTTGAGTAAAGTGCTCGGGAAATGATATTTCATCATAATTTGCCTCCACGAATGTAGCCATGTAATTACCTCGAAGGAGAATTTTCGCATATGAGGAACCACCCATTGTACACATGGTTTATTTTTGTTTAGCTATATTGCAATGCTCGGTGCGTTCTATTCCGTCGTATTCGAAGTTGATCTGATTTCACTTGTGGGGCTTCTCCGCTTGCTACCATTTGGTTGCCTTATATGAAGATGTCTGATCATCAGCAGTCTGAACAGAAGGTGACTTCAAACTAACGGATGCATCACTCTCAGTAGGGTTGGGAATTACTAGTCAGTCGCTCCACTACTTATCGTCATGTTTGCCATGCTGTAGAAAAATGTTCACACCAGTATTTCCACTGCCATGCACCCACTGTCCTAGAAGGGCTTTGTAAATGCTTCCATTGAATAGCCGACAGTTTTAAGTGCTCCCAAGCAGGTAGAAGAGTAGGCTGAATTGTCGTAGTTAAACCCTGATGTTGAGGGTGCCGGCTGAGAGAGCAGGTTGTTTCAATTAATACTCCTAAAGTTCAGGTCAGTCGGCTGTGACACATTTAGAGGGAACTACTGCTTGAACTGCCATCGACTGCAAAAGCGCGGACGTCGTTAATACGTGACGTATATCTGTGTGAATATGCACATTTCACTTTTACCAACGACTTTACGCAAGCGTTCTCATATCGTCAGATGCGAGACGTCGTTGCCACTTTAATGCAATTGTTTATTAACGGCTGATCATTAACTAAGTCGGGAAAGTACACTTTGTAGCCTATTTTGTGCCTCCTATGTGAGCCATTTGTGTCGCAGCCTTTCATTGGTAACATCTACGGTAGGGAGGAAAAATCCGAGGATACGAACTGTCACGTTCTTGAAGTTGTTAATGAACTGCGTGGCTCGTTATCAACCGGTATACTGTTTGCGCGGGCCAACGTGAGCGCTAGTCTAAGGGCTAGCATAACTAGCACGTGTGTCAAACGAATATGTAGCTTATTATGGCTGTGATAAATGTAACCAAATAAGACTGTATTTCAGTCGCAAAGTGACGTTTTCCCTAAACGGCACCTCTGCAAAACCGACGCCACATTTGGCACCTCAAGTCCAGTGATCGCTTCTTCTTCGCTTTACCCCTGTTAATATGATATGTTGCATTTCAACAGACTACATGCATTCTCCGTCATTGAGCGTGGTCCATCTAACGATCACCACCTGGACCTTGGGGTTCATATCAGTCAACGCTCTTTCAGTTGATAACCGAATGGCTGGATGAATACCAGAATGTTGCAGTGTCAAACAAGCTGGACATGTGATTTCCTTTGCGAATGTCCTGGGCTACTGGACTACAAACAGTGGAAGGCAACCGAATGTAAACAGTTCTTGCCTCATCTAGGTCTTGTTGTTCTGAGCGGTATTTCCAACGATGAGGAGTACAAAACTTTCGAGATGCTTTTGCAGCAATTCACCTTTTTTGCTATCCCCCTTCAAGCTGTGCTTATCGTGACTTCTCTAAGAGGTTGATCAGTGTGTTTATGTGCCATTTTTCGCCGTTATATGGCTAGGGTGATATGATGTGTAATGTACATTCACCTTCAGATGGTGTTCTGGACAACAGTGTCCTGGACCAGTTTCAGGCGTTCTGGTTTGGGTCATTCATGCACGAATTGAATTTCGTGATTCACGTTCCGACTAACCCTATCAGTCAAATTTGCAAGCAATGGTCCGAACGCCCGTCCGTACCCGCTGTGAGTGGTGGTCCCATTCGGCATTCACACATCGGTATGCCAGTAAAAATCCCAGAAATTTGTCACCGCTCACGTTTTCAGAGCGCAGTGTTTTGTTTGCAAATTTCCCCCAATGGTGTTGTGATCAATGGCAACTACTTTCACCGTATTGTACATATGCTTCATCTTAATACCCAGAGTTTTGCATTTCAATACACTCCCTTTCTTGAAGCTGCATTATCTTCGTTCACCCTTAATCTGTCGTCGCAACATTTTTCATGCTCATGGTGACCGGATCCAGTGAAGAAATTCTCACGGCGTAGGTATCGCGAATAGTGGCCAAGTGTTTGCTTTATCCGTGGAATATACACTTTGTTTGTATGCTTATTCCACATTGCCGTGCACAGTTGCTCATTTCATATTTACTTCATCATTGTAAACCGTGTTTGCCAATAAATGAAACGTTTTCGTTTCAGATGCACTCCGTCGCAGTTTTCGACGATCAAGGTGAAGGATCTTGTACTGTCCTTATTTCATCATGGATAAAAGATAGAAGTGCAACCTGACAGAGCATATGTGGCCCCCGGATCATGTAGCACCACTACCTTGCTCTTCGTGGTTCCATGTAACCGGTATCTTCCAAACAGGCGATGTTGAGCAATTTCGACTAAAGGCTAGGTGCTACGCCAGCAGGGCAGAGCACATGAGACCTTGACACTTCTGGTGTCACTACGTCGATGGAAAGACGAAGTTAGAAAACCAGATAGTTCCATGTGTGTGCGCTTCAAAACCACTGTCCGACGTACCCCGCAAAAACTGTTTTCGTTTTCATCATCCAATGAATCTGAGGCCTCACTGTACAACAGCAATATACGGCCATCCAATTACACAACGTTCGCTATACGCACATGTCAGGTTTATTCCAGTCTATCTAGTGAGCCTGTCTTGACCGTCTGTAGTTGTACGCCGTCACCTTTAACGTTCTCTTTGACGGTATCTCCCAACCCTCTCACAACGCTTTCTTTCCCGTATGTTAGTTCTTCACCCACGCCGGTGGTTATTTATATTTTCCCTCTTCAGACAATGTCCTCTGCTGTGCGTTCTAGTGAAATGTCTTCATCGGCAACATCTTCAGACAAGACGCTTTTCCACCTCAGTGTATCCTACCTACATGTCAACCCCTTCACCGTCATTCTCACAGCCAGTCCCAACAGTTTCCTCTCCACTGTCCGCCTCCAGCTCGTCTATGGATACCATGACTGTCCCCGTCTCTATGGAATTTTCAAACACGCTGTTGAGACAACAGACCAACATGATGTTGACCCTAAACCCCGTCGTGCAAGAGTTGAAGTCATAAAAAGACGCCAAAATAATTGTCGGATGGCTACAGGATCCCCCGCTGGATAAGATGAGCGACGTACGCGCCCACCTGATTCCTATTCAGATTGTTGCGCGACTCAAAGGACTGGAGTCTGACTTAAAGCGGCATTTGTACAGGGGGCTGCAGTAGGCTTATTATAAACCACTATCACAGTCTTAGATGGATTACTCGACTGGGTTGAGTGCCCCATCCGTACGGTTTGTTCGTCAATGTATGAAGGAAGCGAAAGATACCCAATTGGCATTACGCATGGCTCACGCAAGTAGAAAGAGAAAAATTGCGTTCAAGGGTTTCACATCTCGACACGCTATTGAGGATGAGCAAGAGGATTTCGGAAGTCCAAAATGAGCGCGGAAGCGCTATTGCCGTAGTCTTTGCACGCAGAGACCATGGGAGATGACACAATTGCTTGGATGAGAATTTGGTTATACAACGCAAGAGTAGGAGTAAGAATAAGAAGGGAAAATAACAAGTAAAAATCACGTGCCATGTTGATGTCACTGGAAGTATAATGAGTCGCGCGTTGAATACTTATAGACCACCGTCTCATTCTAGCTCTTACGTAAGTATCAAATGCTTTCAGGCATAACGTAAATTATTAACTCCCTAGATCGATGGATTTTAAAAGTCTTATAGGACTGTAGTGTCATGTGTCACGTTGATCTCTGTTGAAGCCAAATTATCCAGCTGGCGGGAATCTTTGCAACGGCCTGCTTTGAGCTTCGTTTTCGTCTCCCTGTTGGTGACGCTGATCAACGTTTATCGGGTTTCATGTGTTGTGTTGATGGACAACTGCATTTCTTTTATTTGCACGGGGTCGGGATGCCAGAGGACCTGTAATTTACTCGTTGTTTTCCCTTATAATCATTTCTTGTCCTTTTATCTTCCGTCGTGTTCTCCGTAACTTCTACTCCGATTTTGGACCTATTTCGTAACCCGCTTTGCAACTAGCATGCGATTCCGTAGTTGGTTTCAGCTTACCGTTGGGCGCGACTACTTTCCTATGTACTGCGATATTTCAAGACGTCCAAAGGTGTTGTTTACAGCAGACTGGACTGATTTGCAGCGCTGTGGGATAATTCGCATCGTTTCATGGCTAGTTTACCGTACCTCGAGGATATTTCACGGCCATTTTACAGCGGACGAAATGAACCAATGAGATTACTTTTGCGCTACACATTTAAGGTAACTTAAGATTGCGTGTGGCTAAGACGGATTTCATCCCTGTGGGGATCGACGGTGTGGAGGAAATTGGGTTTTCTGTAATCCACACACAATTTTGCTCGCAAAGACAGAAATTGCGATACCACATTGTGGTTGACATACAGTAAAACAATATCGTTCTCAGTGCTTCTTCTGTCATGATTGATTTAAGTTTGAGATTCATAAATCCATGTAGAGTTAGTTGGCGAAAAGAAGGAGTGAAGCAAATTAGGTTGGTGCTGTAAAATTTGACGTGGGAGCAAAACCTGCCGCGGGTACTTCAGCCGAAGACCACCGATAGGATGATGAAAAAATTTCGTGACTGTTGTGACCCTACAAGTTCGTGGTTAGGGGGTAAGGTGTTTCTTTGTTGCCCTGGCAGGAGACTGTTTGGGTTGAGAGGGTGACGCACGGAGCTTGCAGTTCATCGGTGGCCGGTGACCATTAACGGCTTGGTTCGCAGCCCCTCAGACGGAGTCCACCCATCTGAGATGCCCAACACACGTTGCACAACGCTGCAACAGGCGGTGCACAATAATTTGAGGGTTCACCGTGATAGGCGGATCTGACGTAATAGCCGTGCTAGCAAAATTAGGTATATGTTACACAAAAACCCGATACGTTATAAATTGACCACTGCGAGAGTACGTAACGAATGAATTCCGTTTTTGACACACAGAACCCGAAATTACCCTAGAGTTGTAGCGCAAAATTAATCCGATTGGTCAGTTTTTGTCCATTGTAGCACAGCCGTAAAATATCCCTAAACCGACGTAAATTATCCCCATTCACCGTGAAATATCCCTAATACCACGTAAACTGGTACAATTTGCTGTAATACATAGATCTGGACGCCATAATACGACGCATCACGTATGTAAACGGCCCTACAGCACACTAAACCAACACCAAGTGCAACGTCGAATGTTGGCTGAGCAGCGGGATATGGAATACGCCCAGAATGAGAGCAGAAATCAGGGAGAACAAGATGAAAAGTGTAATGACAAAGGGGGATTACAAAAAGGGTGAACAATGGGTAACTTGCAGGTCTTTTGACATTTCACCGCTTCATAAATAAAAGAGTAGATGTCAGTAAGGCAACATATGAAAGGCGACAAACATCGACGACTGCCACCAGCGTGGACACGAAAAGAGAACTCCCAGTATACGGTCAAAAGTGTTCACATTAGGTTCACAACAGAGCTTAAGCATACCTGAAAGTGGTGCGTGATGTTATATATGTTGCATCACTTGGAGTTGGGTTTAAGCTATATACATATATTTACAACATTATATAGCACTATATAATTCATCAGTCTATGGAATTCACAGCCACCGTTAAGCTCAAAAGTATTTGTTACGCACACTCAAGCGCCATCTGGTATATATATGGTTCATATATATATGTGGTATATATATACACATATGTATATCATGCACCAGCTGGAGTTGTGCGTAACCTATATACATATATTTACAATGCCATATAATACTATATCATTCATCGATCTGTTTTACGTACAAGTAAGCGCCAGAATGTACGGTGCTGTTGTCTATGGGTAATCAGCGCAAATCATTCATCTCATTTTTACAAATATCAACGCGGTACATGGTAACATGTTTGCTTTACCTACTTTTTTCTTTTCTTGTTCTTCCCACTCCTCCGTCTCGGGTGTTGTGAAGCCACGTGCTCATGTCTTCTCTCTTGGCTTCTGAGTAGAGAGGCCTCGACAGTAGCACTTCCGCGTTCATTTGAGACTTTCATGATGTTTACACTCACTTTCAATAGCCTGCCACAACGTGGAATCCTTGAATGCTATCTTCCCTTTTCTACCAGCGCTAGCCATGTGCAACGACAAATCGGTGCCTCTGGCTTCCCTCATGCACCGGCGAACAAGTTGCCGTGCAGAGGGTCACACAACCCATGCAAGTAATCCATCTAGAACAGTAAATGTAGTTAAAATTAACTTGCCACCACCTTCCTGTATGGCTGATTTTTTAAATCAGACACCAGTTCCTTGAACCCTGCAACAGTCTGGATGAGAAACAAGTGAGCACGTATGTCACGCTCATATCGTCCATCGGAGGAACCCGCAATCATTCGACAACTGTCATGGCGTTGTTGCATGAATGCCAACTCTTTCACATGATTTGGGGTCATCATCATGTTGGTCTGTTGCCTCAACAGCGTGTTCAAAAATTCCTTTGGAACAGGGAAAGTCGTATCTACAGACGAGCTGGAGGCAGACAGTGAGAAGATAACCGTCGGGACTGGCCGTGACAAAGACAGTGAAGGGGCAAACAAGCGGGTGGGGGACATTGGGGTTGAAAACTCTCTCATCTGTGAGGATGTCGCAAATGGAGACATTTAAGTAGAACGCACAACGGGAGGTAACGTCCTGGGAGTGGAAACGTAAGGAGCAGCCGGTGTGGGTGAGCAGATGACACCTGGGGAAGACAGCGGTTTGACGAGTCTGGAGGATGTCATTTGAGAGGACGTTGAGGGTGACGGTCTGGAATTATGAACAGTCAGGATGGGCTGGGAGAGTCGGCTTGAATCAACTGGACCAGTGCACACAGCGAACATTGCATACTGTGGTTGTCTTACGTTTCTGCTGTGCGAGGGGGCTTCGGATTCATCAGATGGTGACGTCAACAACAGTCGTTTGTGGGGGGGTGCTTGCTACGTACATGGTTTGAAGCATAAACACAAGAATTACCTGATGCGCCGGATACGCCTTCCCATCTTAACAGTAACATCGGAAGTGTGCAGGTCTGATGTATTCTCCGTCTTCTTGGCGTATCGTCTAGCTTTCAAATAATTGCCTGAAAACAATGAATTGAAATAGCTCAAAAACTCTTGTTTGGAGGACGACAGTCACAGGGAACCGCGAGGAGCCAGGAGGTGGTGCTTGGTGAAGTCGGACATTTTCACTGATTGAGGGGCCGAACACACTCAATCAAGTCGCAATATCATCGTTTATCCATGATGAACTGAGGACAGCACAAGCTTCCACACATTGGTCATCGAAAACTACGACGGAATACATCTGAAACGTAAACGTTTCATTTATTACCAAGCAGGGTTTGCAACGAGGAAAGAAATATACAGTAAACGGTTACGTATAGGAATGTAGAATCGGCGTACAAACGAAGTGTGCATCCAGCAGAAAGAGCAAACACCTGGCCATTATTCGCGATACGGGCGCCGTGGATATATCCTCGCTGGTTCCAGTCACTACAAACATAAGCAAATGCTGCGACGGCAGACCGTGAGTAAATAAATTTTTTGCAGGTTTCTGAGAGACGTTATATTGAACTGTAGAATGGGGAGTGTCTGGGTGAAGTATACTTACATGCAACAAGGGTGGTTGTCAATGATCACAACGTTATTGGGAGCAACATTTGTAAACGAAACGTTACCCTCAAATGTGCTGGGATGCTCACAGGCATACCGATATCTGAATGCAAGGTAACACCACCACTCAAATCGAGTGCGGATATACGTTCAGACCAACGCCTGCAAACCTAACTAACAGGTTTAGTCGGACAGTGAACCGTAGATTTCAGTTTGTGCGTGAATGATTCAAATGAGAACACTGAAAACTGGTCCAGGGCACTGTGATTTAAAACATCGTCAGCAAAATGGACAAGCGAATGTACATTATAAACCATCTCACGTTGACCATACAATCTTGCAAAACTGAACATGAACACATCAATTAATTGCTTAGAGAATTCAGGATAAGTAAGGTGGGAAGAGGGGTGACAATAGAGGTAAATAGCTACAGAAATATCTAAATGCTTCTATATGTCGCATCGTCCAAAACACCTCTCAAAACAACAAGACCTGGGTAAAGCAAAAGCTCTCTACATTCCGTTGCTTTTCACTGCTTTAAGTCAAGTCGCCCACGACATTTGCCGGGGAAATCACAAGTCCAGCTTGTTTGACAATGCAGCACTCTATCGTTGATTCGGCTAATCGCCTGAGAACTAATGCGAACGTTCTGTCACATAGGCCCGGAGTTCCAGTTGCTGGTCAAACGACGGACAGCACCTATACATACAGAATGCATGCAGTTTATTGGGGAACAACGTAGCATATCAGTGGGGAGAGAACAGAAAGGAGAGGCGATCGCTGAACGTGAGGCTCGAAAAGTAGCATCGGTTACTGCGGAAGCGTCATGTAAAGTAAACGCTAACTTGCGGTTGAAGTAGCCCTTTCTGGTTACATTTATCACAGCCATATTAAGCACCGTGGCTTATTATTCGTTTAACAAACGAACGAGCCGGTGTATCACAGATAATGGCCCTGAGGTTTACGTTTACGTTGGACCCGCAAACGATATACTTGCTGATAGCACACCACGAAGTTCATTAACAACGTCAAGAAGACAATAGATGACATCCCTCGGTTTTCCCTTTCCACCGTAAATGCCAACATTGGAGGATTGCGACAAGAACGGCTTGCACAGACGGCAAAAGATAGGCCGTAAAGTGTACTTTTCCGACTTGGACAGTGACAAACCATCAATATTCAAATGTATTGCAATGGTTGTTGAAGTAGCTGCTTGCGTGAGTGTTTGGTGATTGTTATGTGTTAATAGAATGTTGGTAACCGCGTTACCTGCTCTATTTATTCCCTTCTTATTGATTCGTCTTCTTACGTTGGAAGTCTTTATACCAATTACGCGCCTTTCTTACGATCTGACACTACCGTTCAAGTTACGCGCGTGACAAATCATTTCTCCTATGAATGTGGATCTGGATGTATTATTAAATCTTGATACGTTTTACTTGTAAAGCTTGTTTCCGCGTAGTTTTTCTTCCTTACTTTCCTTTACCGGACCTTTGTTTATATATTCCATGGTTTCATTTTCGCCTGACCGCTTCGCCATTACGTGACTGTTGCATTCGGTCATATTTACGTGAACCGTTAATCTCGGGACTTGTGTACTCGGTGGATTCAATATCGAGGTTTGTTGTCTTCCACTATTTGGTTTATCATATTGTTTTTTAACATTAGCACCTTATTTTTAGGAAACTCGTCAATACGACCTTTTTCCTTCATGGATCCGAATTGGTTGCTCGACGGGCTCAGAAGTTATAGACGCTCGTTACTTACAGACGCGACTATCGTGGATCCAGCGTGTCGATAGACGTTGCGAGAAGAATAAGCGTTGCTCGAACAACCACTGGTCGTCCAAGGTTAGCAATGGTGTCGACGTCCCGCAACTGGTGACATGCTGACGCTTGTGTAATGCCATCACCAGGATGCACGTCACGCATCAACGAAGGTCACGGGGTTTCCATCAGTGTTCTTGCATCTGACGGCGGTCCAGGCAGTCTCTCACTCAGGATTTGCAACAGACGATTAACTTGCACTCTGGGAGTATCACTTGAAACAGCCCGATTTCGAAGCCGGTCAACAGGGATGTTTGACAACACAGACTGGGCATCCTCAGCATCAAGGGTTTCTTGCAACAATTCACACTATTCTTCTTGTTCGGGAACGTATAACTCTGTCGGTTTCAAACACCTTCTAACAAACTGAGTGCATGGTACTCAACAAGTTCCAGCCCAGCGTTGGAAATGCTAGCGTGGAAACTTTCCACAGTACGGTGGACGTGACGGTAAATAGTGGACCGCCTGACCAGTAATTGCATACCCCACTGAAAGCAATATACACTCGTTAGTATGGACTCACATTTTGTTAAGACTGCTGATTGTCAGATATCCCCAGAGGAAGCAACGAAATGTTGGCGAGCGCAGAAACCTGAAATTCGAATATGACGAAATTGAACGCGTTGTGCGTTGAAGCGTAGCTAAACTAAAAACGGCTATGCGTACAATGAGTGATTTCGTATATGTGAAAGTTTTCCTCCTCGGTTCTCATATGAATACTTCTATGGAGGCAAGTAATGATAGCGAAATTAGTCACGCAGAATTTGATTCACGTTCATTCTCGTTGCTTCCTCATTGGTCATAAAAACGCAACCGTATTCTACCCGAAGATTGGAGTAATTCATCCCTAAACTTCACATCAATCAAATGCCGAGCGTATTTCATCCCGGAACTGTTGTAAATTTTTCCTACATACTCCATAGCGTGTGTTAGCGGGGAGGTGTGCACAGCTAAGGGGTCCTAGAACGACAGGTCTGTTGATTGGTTCATCTGATACCACCTGGACCGGTGACTTGCATCAGTTCGCATGGTGGTCTTATGCAACAGCCGAATGAGACCAGCGGCTGTGTAGTAAGATATAGGACTTGCCGAAACAGCTTTACCCTAGTCAGCTATAACTATTGTGGTACCTGTAGAGTAGTTGTAAATAGGGGGCTGGAGGGGGCTCGTGAGCTAAGTGGATAGGACAGTAGGGAGTCAGTAGCAGCATGTTTTCACTTTTTCACCCTGCTGCAGGTTGCAGAGTAGGTGGCTCAGTCTTGATTACGAAACGACCAATGCAGCGAAGAACCTGGTGGTGTGAATACTCGTGATTGTGGATAGGCCGAGATATTACCAGGACACCCAGACGCAGCCAAGGGAACGCCCTAGTAGCATATTAAGACGGTCGACCGCCTTTTGAGTGTCTTACGTAAGACACTGGGAAATTTCACCTATGAAGCAATTTCAACGTCGCAGTTGGTAAGCTTAAGAAATAGAAAAATGCGGAGGGCTCACAATACACACGTGAAGCCCAGATGCCGCTGGCTAATTTTTATTCTGTCACACCACATGACCATTAGTTTGTGAACGCGCGTTCAAAATGGCCGGCCATTTGCAATTCCAGGTTTGAAGGTGTAATCTGTAGAGGGTTGCAGACGGTGAGTTTCCGTTCCAACGACAATTGCATGGTCATACGGCGTTCGATTTTATCAACCATCGTAATATTCTCGTTGATTTCATTACAGTAGCGTATTGCTGTAATTTCAATGATAACTGGGATATTCCACTTTTTTCTGAATCGGACTCTCAATTGGCTACCAGAAAATGTGAAAAGTTAGATACAGAAAGTGAAGAACAATGTTTCCACTGGAAAATAGAGACGATCATCCACTTGATGATTAAATATTGCTGCAGTCTGTACATTTCATGAATATGTATCACAGGTTTATCGCCTTTAATAATTTTCTTTCTAAAATGTGGGCGAATTATCGATCACGTTTCACAAAAGCGTGCTTTTGTCAAGATAAAGCTTAAAAACGAGAGGAAACCATTAATAAGGACAGTTAAGAGTGAAGCAGACAAGTGTTCGCAACTAAATAGGGCCTACGAAAAACTTCCCGTTTGACCGTCTTTTGAGTGACTTACAGATGTTCAGTCAAGACTAAAAAGACACTCAAAAGACGGTCAAAAGACACCCAGTGGTTGATCAAAAACGCAAAAATCGGTCGTGCTTCATGGGCGATTAAGGTTCTCAACCAAAGCCGGTCGGTTCAAAACCCTGAACCACAAGGCGGTTAGTGGATGGCAGTATACTAAAACCAGTTGGGTCTCGCGTAAAATCATAAATCTTCCACACCACCCATCAGTACTGAAACCAGTGCTATTTCTGGAACGGGATATCAACATTCTTCTCCTCTCTCCATCTATTGATTCACTGGACGTAAGTGGCTGTCTGTCAGATCATCACATCTTTCATTTCAACCATCCAGATGCGCAAGTCCTCACACCGCGAAAGCGATCGGTTTCAGTGTGACGGTCTAGTATCGTTTACCTTCGGACCCATGGATACTGGGTCGAGTGTCCACCGGGATCTTCTTTGCCGATCGTTTAAAACGCAGTGAACTCAATGAAGACCTACAGCACGATGCTCGGCAGTTAAACGAGGACTTTTGTAAGTTTCCAGGTGGCCTTCCGACAGTCCCCTTCCATTCTTTCGAATCTAATGTTGTTGGCTCTCAATCCCGTGGTCTAACCATTCTTCAGGTAGATCTTAACAACCCACATAGTCCAAAGAGCAAGCTGCATAAATTGCAGATCGGTTATCAATCGCTAATAGGAGGTTCTCGCTTTCGTCGAAACGTTAGTTGCCATCAGATGTACACGGCAACGAGCTGCCTTTAACCGACTACACACTGTTCAGATGAAGTCGGCTACCTTTACACCAAGGAGGTGGTGTTGTTCTGTATCTCAAGAATGGTGCTGACTTGGCGAGGGGCGAAGTAGCGGTTTCTGAGGGCGCTGTCGGAGTGTCACTGCTGTGGGTGAACAAATGCTCTGGAGGACTGTTGACATTGATTGCTGTCTACAGAAGCCTTGCCTCAGACTCCTTTGATGTTCTTCAGTCCATTTGTGGACATGTCAAAAATGCATGATCTTGGGGGATTTCAGCGTGCCAGAAGTGTGTTGGCAACCCACCCTTATTCAGCTGTGATGGGAAGCTCTGGAAGTAGCCTTGTGTATGCTACTTTCCAAGTGCCCCCGAAGAAAAACTGTCGACTTGCCAATAAAACCCGTCAAAGTTGGATTTGGCGTTCAGGAAATCCATGGACTTTGCTTATGTTCCAGTAAGCCAGAGCCTCTTGGTTCGAGCGTTCCTGTCTTAATTAGTTCCCGTTGCTGTGCCATCAGGGATAGGTTCGGTGATCCGCACGGTTCTTACACCTTGAAGGCAGACTCCGGTGCTTTGAGGGTCTACGCATGAACGAGGACTATACGGTGGCTGCGTGATAGATGCTTCACGACTGCATTCTCTTTATTTCCGCACCACACGTACCCCCTTTAGCTGTTAAGCGCGTCACCAAAGTACTCCCAGTAGTGACCACGGAGTGCAAAGGCAATACAAAAGCGAGAGTTTTTAGAGAGCATGTTAGTGATCACTTCGCATTTGAACGTTCTATCCCATTCAGGAAATTAGAAGCAAAATCGAAGAGCATCTCTTCCTACTGAATGCACAGGTCTCTTAGGCTGAAAGTTCGTCACGACGAGACTGGATGTTGACGCGGTGTGGCGGCTAGCGCATCTGGATGACCTACCGGGCTGAACTGGATGGGAGAATAACCACACCAACAGTTACTCACACCAGACAGGCCAATATGTAGAGACCTGAGTCACCACGGTCTCCCGATCCTCCAGGCTGGGAGACGAAAAAAGGCTGGCAGTTTTTCTGAAAAATCTACCAATCCTGGTATGGTGCCACCCACCCGCTGCCTTGAGGTACAGGCTTTCGAGCCAGTCTATGGTTGGTAACCCTAAACGTTCTCCTGTCTAGATCTGGGTGCCCTGGAAATATCGCAGCCCACATGCAACCATGATTACTCACGATACCAGTAGTTCCATAATGCATCGGCCCTCTTGCAGTATAAGCCGGGTCGCCCATATCCGCTGAATACAGCGGGGCGGATGGACAAAAACATGCTACTGATGACGCCTCACCCACTGTTCTGTCAAGCCTGATTCTCAGGCCTTTCCCAACTCCCACTTCCGGTGGTTACCGTGCAGGTCTCACCGCAGGTATAGTTAATCACAATAGCACTGTGTCGGTAAGGATCAGCTCTTACGATCCAATCTAAGACCTCCCTCGTCCCTTGCTTAGACTTAGAGTGCGAATTATAGGTGCTTTCAACGATCGCACTCAAAAGCAGATAGATCAGCAGGCTACTCTCGCACGAACGTTAGACTCGTTGGATGTCAATGTCTGCTGTATCTCGGAGACTAGAATCCACGACAGTAGCCAACGTATTGAACTAACGGCACCCACATTTTCTACACGATGCTGGTTATACACTNCTGTATCTCGGAGACTAGAATCCACGACAGTAGCCAACGTATTGAACTAACGGCACCCACATTTTCTACACGATGCTGGTTATACACTTCAGGTGACTCCACGGCCGCCGATACCGGTCGGGCTGAAGTAGGTAAAATTCTCAGCACGACAGCCGCGGCCCCATTGATGGATTAGATTCCTGTTAATAGTAGACCTTGTGCCGCCCGTTTGGCAAGTTCTTTTAAGACCAATACCAGGTGCAGCATGTTCAGAAATCTTTTCATTGTTTGCTCATACTCCAACTGACTGCAGTTATGTCGGTGTCAAGGATGCCTTTTATTCATACCTCGCCGCTGTTCTTCGGTCGACACGTGGCTCCGACGTAGTCAGTCGGGCCGGAGATGTCGGCCCTCAGTTCGGCAGCCTTAGTGAGGCCCAGTCCCTTGTAAGTGGCAGGTTTGGGGTAGTAGCACACGAAACGGATGATGGCCGGCGATTGTTGCAGCCGTACACTGAGCACAAGCTATTTTCAGCCAGCACTGGTTTTCGGCCTTGTGCATGTCATTGCTATACTTGGCACCCGCCTTCTTTGAATCAGGCGTGTTCTCAGACAGACCACGTGGCCGTTAGTTGTAGGTGGCGGTGTTCCATCCACGACCGTCGTTCTTAGTGGAACGTGTACTTACACTCAGATCATACGTTGGTACGCTGCCGTTTTCTTACTTTTGCTGGGAAACTACCCCGCCGACAGCAACAGCTGACTGTTGGTAAACTGGCTTCATCAGGCGTCCTCAAAATGAGACAGCAGTTCCCACCCTGAAGCCCCCAATAGCTGTTGGGCCGAGATCCCACAGGCCATTCATGGAGCGGGTGTTATAACATGAGGCACAGGGTGGACAGACGTTGGATCTTGGAAGAATTCCTGGAGTTGTTGGAAGTGTGACGGAAATTCCTTTTGGCCGTTCATAAAGCAATTCTAGGAGAGAGGTCCGTAAGAAACTGAAACGTATTCCAAGGGCTGATCGTGAGGCCTGGTTAGTGGGGAGAGGTAAGGAAGTTGGAACCGATTTTGCCTCAGGGAACACCGGCTAATTCTGTTAGCTCATCCATGTTACTGGACCTAGGCGATCTCCATCAATGAAGCTGCTAGAGAGGCAGCTGGCACGGTCGTCCGTAATAAGTCCAGAAGGTTAGAGCGGTGGACCTATTACTTTGAGGCCTCTGCCTTCTACTGCGTTGCCGCCGCAAATTTGTAATGTAGCAACGTGGTCGGTAGATTTGAAGCCACTCGCTGAGACTGAGGTTTGCAATTGTACTTCGGCTATCAAGCTTGATAGGGCTGCTGACCCAGATGATCTCATGCAGGTGCATTTCAAAAAAGATAAACAGGCCTTAGTAGAGGCCTCGACACAGTTGTTCCAACTTGTGTTCACGGCGGAGTCCATCCCTCCTTGACGGGGCTCTTGCGAAAAATATCGGGTAATTAGTTTGACCCCAGTCATTTCGAGGGTTCTGGTATCCATTATACTTCACCAGCTGACTGCAGCTCGGCAGGTCAACATAAGGGTAGACCAGACATGGTTACGCCCTGGACGGTGATGTGTGGATCACATTTTTACTCTTCGTCAAATTCTGGAACAGTGTCATGTTTGCCAACGGCCATCAACTGCCGCATTTATCGACTATATAGGTGCATTCGGTTCAGTGGATCGATCTGCACTTTTAGGGGCGCTCAAACGCAGGGGTGTAGCGACCAGGTGTGTGAACACACTGTCGGCGTTCAATTCCCATACTTCAGCTCAGATTAGGGTCTACAGTGAACTGTCAGACAGTATGAGCACCGGGGGCGGTGCATGTCAATGTTGTCCACTTTCACCACTTTTGTCCAAATTCTTTGTGGACGAAATAATGAAGGATTGTCTCTGGCCATCACAAGATGCCGGCGTGGGCCCCCTAACTGGCGAAAGACTGACAGATCTTGATTATGCCGACTACAAGGTATAGCGGTTTGGCTACATTCAAGCAGAACAAACAGTGTCAGACGCTATTTCGCCCTCTGCTGAGTACGTCGGAATGCCCTTTGCAGATTCAAAATGCATAGCATTTCTGCAGTATTGCAGTGATTATATAGATTTAATGTTAGGTAGTGAAATCATGGAGGTTGTCGGCCGGTTCGTACACCTGGGAAGCTACATCAGCAGTGACGGTGTAGGTGTAGGGAATGAAGCAGAAATGCGCATCTCTACGGCCAGGTTGGTATTCATTAATCTGAAGCATCTGTGGCGACGGAGAAGTATCTCTTCGAAGCTCAAGGATCGCGCATATCGGGCAACAGAGTGGGCTATATTTATCTACGACAGCGACGCTTGGCTGCTCGGAAGAGAAGACGTGAACCGTCTTCGGGTGGTTGACCTCCGATGTTTGTGTTCAATCGCTCGTATGGAGTGGCACCAGCGAGTAAGCAACGAAGAGGTTAGAGAGCGGATGTTGGGCACCACATGTCAGACGAGTTCTTTTGTTCAGTCCCCACATTATCACAGACTAGATGGCTAGCTCATGGATTAGGAATGTCAGCAAGCCGTCTGTCACACTGAACACTGCTGAAGCTGCGTCCAAATGACGCAGGGTTCGATGTGAACAGATGATGAACTGGCATTGAGAAAGTGATGTCCCCGAGATAGTGAACAGATCGGTTAGTTGAATATCGAATCACCCGACTCGAACTGAGAAGACAAACGAGTCTGGATGGAATGATTATCGGTTGGGAAGCACGCTAGGTGGTGAATGCACAGAGAATGATGAGATAGACTGATTGGTCCATGGTAAAGGAAGCACCAATGAGGAGAAATGACGTGAATGAGAGAACGATGTAAAGGTGAAGTAAGTAACTGCAACTGTTTGTTTTGTGGCTGTCCACTTAACATCTCCTTTTGTATATTGCTCGCAGGATATTTTCCAGGATCCACTTGCATGTAGACAACTTTTCTTTGGATGTGATCCGTCCATCTTCTGGGTGTGTAGACGCTTATAGGAGGTGTCTTCGGATTTGGAGTGGTAGCCGAAACGTCGTGAGGTGGATCGTATGTAGGTAAGAGAATATCAAATGGAATGACGAGAAGGTTAGCTTTCGAAACGGAGGATGCAGCTGACTCACTTGGCGGGCCCGCATGGAAGACTGCACTTCCATGTCGTATGTGACTCGACAAGCCCGTTTCAGTATGCGGCCTGCGGTCCATTTCTCAATACCACCACGGTAGTCCTTAGAGCGTACGGGTTGTCCTAATGGGAACCTGCGATTGATCGCACCATGAAGGCTGTCGAACTGCTGCTCCGTGTGACTGTTCCGCCGAGACACAATGGTCGGAGCTGGGTGTATAACGTTAGCTGCCAGGCGGTTTTTCCGCTGCACCAATGTCTATGTCGAAGACTTGTTGTTTGGTGTGCTTCGGTGCGGGGTTGCTCGGTTTGTCATCAGAAACGCTTCGATTGTTTCCGGAGTAGTCCCCTCCCGCTCGAGTTTCAGAGTTGCTCGTTTGAATTTGTTAACAGCGCTTCACCTGGCCATTTGACTGTGGCTTGAACGAGGGCGTTCGTATATGCTGGATTCCGTTGACAGAATTATGCGCAGTCAGCTGAAAAAGATGCATTGTCGTTGTCAGAAGTGGGGATTTCAGGTACATCAAGACGATTGAACACCTTCCAGAGGTTGATGGTGGTTTGGGAACTGATATGGTTCAGTTGAATGACTTTCGGCCATTTGCTATACAGCTCATGAAGGGAGGCGTGGATTTCATGGAGATTTAGCTGAAGCTTGGCATTTTTCAACACGTGCGAACAATCTGAACAGGTCCAGATCCGCTCTTGTCCAGTACACGTATTTGGACGCCCAAGACTTCATACGGTTAATCACCGGATGTCCGACGGAAAACTGCTTGAATATTTGTTGTTGCGGTTCAAAAGGAACGACAAAACGTTCTGCGAATAGAATGCAGCCACCGACTTCGGAAAGCGAGGAGCGACGTCGGTAGAACGGTTGACGCTGGAAGTCAACACACGGCGGAGGTCAGCGTGTACGATGGGAGCGGATCACACTTTGAAGTAGAGGATCGTTGGCCATGGCATCGCGAACCGTAGCTGACGTGTCCAGAAGTGCGCGGATTGTGGAAGCGAGCAGGCTATTGACCTTCGGTTCGACGGTGGTTGAAGCGATAGCTGTGTGCTCAGGTGGAGTGCGTTGAGGATCAGTCAGGTTAGATGGGGCGTCTGCTTGACCAATTCTTGTGGATTGATATATGATGGCGAAGTCGTAGGCGGTTAGCATGACCGCCTGACATTGCAAGCGGTCGTCCATATGGACTGGTATACCTTTCTTCGAGCCAAAAATATCAAGAATGGGATTATTATCCATTAGATGTGTGGAATGCTGCCCGTAAAGCACTTTATGGTACTTTTTGATTGCGAATGCGATCGTCAGAGCCTCCTACTCCATATGACCATAATTGCGCTCAGCGGAGGTGAGGATCCTGGCAAAGCGAGCAGTTTCTTTTTCTGTGCTGACTGGAGGAACGTGTGAAACGACGTCACCGATACCGTGATCGGAAGCATCCGTAGCCATGATAATTCCAAGGGAGTGATTTGATTGTGTCAATAGCAAGTCAGAATTAAGCAGGGATTTGACTCCATCAAATGCGGACTGGGGTTGAAACGAACAGTCCCAGGAGCCATCTTTTTCCAAAAGGTGACGAGGCGGCGCACAAATAAGATGCGTATCAGGCAAAAAGTTCTATAATTGCTTGTAAGGCTGAGAAAAGAGCGTAAAGTGGACATGTCTGTGGGTGCTGGCATCTGGTAGATTGCCAAAATATTATTTGGTTCGGGATGACGCCGGTGTTTTTTTCAAAAATGAAACCAAGGTATTTGATGGATGTGAGAAAAAATGCGCATTTGTAGTGACAACAACCGTATTGTTGGATGCGGTCAAGCACATCAATGAGACGCACCCTGAGTTCACGTGGGTTGCAACCACTTACAGTGGCATCATCAAGGTAAACAGCATTTCCCGATAGACCCGTCAACATTGCATCCATTAGTTGCTGAAAAATAACAGGTGCGGATTTTACACCAAATGGAAGGCGGTTGACTCCGAACAGGCCACGATGTTTGTGGTGATCAGAGACTCTCGAATCGGCTTTACCTTCTACTTGAAGCTAGGAGTATACCAAGCCGGTCTTCCTGAAGCAGATTTCACCTTTAATCCAAATGAACACATCTCACGGGATCGGCATTGGATACTGATGCGAAACCAAGGTGGTGTTGAGGCCAGTGGAGTGGTCGGCACAGATACGCATTTGCCGTCCGCTTTGCAGACAACGACGGTAGGGGCTATCCAGGATGGGTAACTGACTGGATCAGTGCCACCTGATTGATCGGGGCGTTTAAGTTCTTTCTGGACGATCACAAGAACGGCGTAGGGAACTTTTAGTGGAACAAAGAGTCGGGGGAAACAGTACCTCAAGGCAAATACAAGAACTCACAGTAGCTGTTTGCAATTAATTCCACTACACTTAGTCTGCTGCGTATTGCATCAAGATTCTCCCCTTTAGTAATAACGGATTTGTTTCCTCCAGCGAGCTAAATGAACGTTGCCACGGTCAGCCCACGATAACCAGGATCGCGTGCGAACAGAAGGCGAAACGTGCGAGGACGAAGAGTGTATTGATTCAAACAATGGACAAGTAGTTAATATGTGCAATGACCAAAACCGGTATGAAAAACTGCACACAACCAAAGATCGAAAGGGTAACAGACTCTACAAACTGGACACTTCTGATAACAAATGTGCTCACATGTCACTCGGCGAAGATTCTGGCAATGCTTTCATGATTCATAGCGCATCTAGCACAGTAGATATCATGAGAATCGATATGAAGAAAGATCTGGGCATCTGGTTGTCGTCTAACTTGTCCTTCACGTATCACCACGAGATGGCGGCAACAAAGGGATATGCCGCTCTTATGATGATCAGGCAAACTTTCCCCCGCATGGACAAGAAAACTTTTCAAACGCTTTGCGGGATTTATATAAGACCGCTTCTCGAGTATGCCAATCGGGTCGTGTATACCGGCTTGAAGAGAGACATATTAGCTGTCGAGCGTGTCCAGCGCGCGGCTACCAAGATGGTCGCGGGCCTGATTAGTGTTACTTACGAGTCCCGACTTGAAATTCTTCACCCTTACCCACTTGAATTTCGCAGACTCCGCGGTGATTCAATGCTCACACATTTCTTTTTTAGAGTAGGTCTTGTAGAACAGTTCTTCACTGTAGCGAATGATGTCGGCTGGCGAGGACATAATAGGAAGCTTTTCAAGCTTCGGCCTCGGACCTTTCTTAGGCAGCAGTTCTTTTCTTACATGGTTATAAACTATTGGAAAGTTCTCCTTCTGAGGTCCTCAGAAGGACTTCTAGGGATCGTTTTAAAGCTTTCATGATTCTCATTTACCTAAAATTGCATTATGCGAATAATGTTTCTCTGTTCTTGGTATACACTGTAATCCCCAAGAGCGCTGCTGCACCCTGTTTTCAATGCTCGCCTTTCAGATCAACAGAAGCCAGCTGACACTGAGCAAGGAAAACCGACTGGATCCGGGAACCTTCGGCCGTAGCCTCGAACCCGTGTATCGATCGCTGAAATCGCTGAAGTATTTGGCGCTAGCTTTAACTGTCGTGCAACAGCCAAGGTCAGGCTGCTACAAACTTGAAAATCTTGAGGAAGTATTGTTGGTAAAGTGCACGGGTGTGTTCCCAATGGATATGATCTGCGAGGTGTTACATACCGATGCTACAGGGACATTCAAAGTGCCGAGTTTGATAATCCAGTTAAGACCAAGCAAGTTTAAGTGTGCCATAAGAGTTTTTACCGTGATGTCCTTATCCTGCGAGTACGGATGGCAGCATCGCAAGTCGGTTGAACATCAGCAACGAAAATGAAGCATTTGAACTGATCTTTCGTGAGGGATTTAAGCTGGAATCCTTTACATTCCCGGTTGACCAGACCTATAAAGTTACATAATCGTCCGATTTACGTTTAATCAACTCGAGGTAATTGTATTGGGCATGGAATAGTGATAGCTGTTCACCAAAAGTATCTCAGCTGTTTGCCGGTTTGTTCGGAATCCGAATTCTTGTTGGTGAAGAGTAGAATTCGTGGACCGTTCGTGTTCCACAGTGCCGAGCCTTCAGACCAGAAGTCGAGCTTCCAATTTGGAGTTTTCGTCAGGAAATCCACTCTTGAATGAGCCTTCCCAACGTTCAAACCGTACGTCAAACGTATAACCAGATGGAAGTTCGCAGCAGAAGTTGGAAATGGCTGTGGTGATTGAGTCGACAGACGTTGATTTGTCACTGGAAGTTACCGCTGTTGACAGCAAGTGAAGAGTTTCGGTCAGAGCCATGATGAGACGTTGCTGCGATTGTTCAAACTGCCCTCGTTGTTGCTGCATAATGGACTGTGGCTGGTCTGCAGAGATAGACGTTGTTAGGTTCGTGGAGGCCCTGTCACCAGTGTTATGTCTCTGAGTTGTGAACAGATCAGTTGGTTGTATATCGAATCACGCGACTGGAACTGAGAAGACAAACGAATCTGGATGGAATGATTATCGGTTGGAAAGCACGCTGGGTGGTGAATGCTCAGAGAATGATGAGATAGACCGGCCCATGGTAAAGGAAGCACCAATGAGGAGAAAGGATGTAAATGAGAGAACGATGTAAAGATGCAGTAAATAGATGCGAGTGTTTGTTTTGTGGCTTTCATCTCGTGAATTCCAGATTCAGTGTCTGATTACGTTTGGCAACATGGTGGCTATTTGCTAGATCCCTTCCGTGCCCTCCTTTTTGTCTTTCTGTACGGTGTTTGCTTTTTCCCTCTTCATGTTTTTGTGGCAGTAAGGCACCAGTGGTTGACCTGTTATATCGCTCTGTGTGTTGATGATATGGTCAATACTGAGATTACAATCAGAGGTACGCACCACAAAAGCCGCCGGATATGATGGATATAATCAAAAAACTTTGTGAACTGCCTGAAATTCTTTGCAGTCCACTTGCTTCAATCTTTCGAGGTTCCATAGAAATTGGAAACCTTCCCCTGTACTGACGTGAATCAACCTTTTGTCTCATGTTCAAAGCGAGGGGCAGGACGGTACTTTTTAACTCGATATCTGTCAACTGAACGATAGTCGCGGAAAAACTGTTCATGAGTCTTGTCAGAAATGCGAACGAAGCTCATTCGGTTATTTTTGGGCATTTTAGCCAAGTTTCCAACAGTTTTTGGCGGTCTCAGAAGTGGCATCCCTACTTCACAAATCCCCTTACTGCTTTCTGCGAACAGGGAGTAGCTTATTCTTGTACAGGCCAGTGTTTCAACCGGACATGTTGAGATGGGCGAAGTTCCCCAAGGTTCGCTTTTGAACCTCTTTCTGCTTTACATCAGTGAGCCGCCTGGTCCTCTGGAAGTGTGTTTACTGGTGTTTGCAGACGACCTCAAGGTGTGTCAGATCGTGGACTATTCAGGAAGATCAGACACCTGGCAGAGGGTCGCGAACAAGATTTGGATGTGATCAGCTGAACGGCCGCTACCAGTAACCCGGGAAAAATGCAATAATAATGCGGATTGGTTCAGCTGTTGATGCCGCACGCACATATGCGCCAGAAGAACGGGAGGTGATCGTCTTAAATCAACAAGTGGACTTCGGTTTCATTATTTCCTGTGACTCCAAGGCTGCCTGGAGAAGCTTACGTGTGCTGCGGCTGGTTCCCCAAGCTTTCAGTATGCTGAGAGGGATACGTGCTGCAGATTCAACTATGTTTGTGAGGCTGCACCTCAGGTATTGTGCCCAGGTGAACTCGCCATGTCTAACGATTGACAAAATAGCACTGGAGCTGGTAGTACGTGTGAGCACGCGCCTAGCCTACGGTTTGGACGGTTTGTCACATTCGCAAAGGTTTGATAGGCGGAACATGTATTTGTTGTTTTGCCGACGACTATAGGATAATCTTAGCCTCGCCTATCGTATATTAACCCATCACATTGATCCTGACCTCTCGAGTCTGTTCACGTTGACATAGCTACAAGCTCTCCGTGGACACCTTCCAAAACTAAATAAACCTTGGTCTAAGGATATGATAGCTGAGTGCCGCTTATCTCGGCCCATCATAGGCCACTAGAATACTCTTCCAAAGGATGTGGTGCTTACACAGTCGGTCGGAGACTGAGGGTAAGCTGGGTATTCCTGAGTTACAGCTTACTCAGTTTCGACACGTCTAGTGTTGGTTGTCTGCTGGTTTATGTTATACACTTGTTGCTTACTGCCTGTGTTCGCTCGGTTTCATCGTTAACCCTCGTCAGTAACCTCATACACCCCCCTGCCTATTCTATTTTGTTTTATCACCTGACCTGTAAAGCGAGACTGCTTTGTCGTCCATGTGATCACTACTTAATTGAATCATAGTTAAATTCACGAGCACAGGGTTGGTCGGTTTTGGTTCATTCAGTTGTCCGTTACGGTGAGACTGGACCTTGACGTGGTGTGACGGCGCGCCTAGCCTACGGTTTGGACGGTTTGTCACATTCGCAAAGGTTTGATAGGCGGAACATGTATTTGTTGTTTTGCCGACGACTATAGGATAATCTTAGCCTCGCCTATCGTATATTAACCCATCACATTGATCCTGACCTCTCGAGTCTGTTCACGTTGACATAGCTACAAGCTCTCCGTGGACACCTTCCAAAACTAAATAAACCTTGGTCTAAGGATATGATAGCTGAGTGCCGCTTATCTCGGCCCATCATAGGCCACTAGAATACTCTTCCAAAGGATGTGGTGCTTACACAGTCGGTCGGAGACTGAGGGTAAGCTGGGTATTCCTGAGTTACAGCTTACTCAGTTTCGACACGTCTAGTGTTGGTTGTCTGCTGGTTTATGTTATACACTTGTTGCTTACTGCCTGTGTTCGCTCGGTTTCATCGTTAACCCTCGTCAGTAACCTCATACACCCCCCTGCCTATTCTATTTTGTTTTATCACCTGACCTGTAAAGCGAGACTGCTTTGTCGTCCATGTGATCACTACTTAATTGAATCATAGTTAAATTCACGAGCACAGGGTTGGTCGGTTTTGGTTCATTCAGTTGTCCGTTACGGTGAGACTGGACCTTGACGTGGTGTGACGGCTTGCGCATCTCGATGACCTTTTGGGCTAAACTGGACAGAGTTACTCATACCAGACAGGCCAACAGGTAGAGATCTGACAAATCACAGTCTCCTGGTCCTCCAGGTTGGGGGTTGGAAGATGGTTGGCATCTCTCCCTGAAAAACGTACCATTTCTGGTACACCGCCACCTACCCACTGCCTTGCGGTACAGGCTATTGAGCCAAAGGCTTTGATTGAGAACCTCAATCGTTCTCCTGTCTAGGTCTGGACGTCCTGGCAGTATCTCAGCCCACACGACCATGAATACTCACAACCATCCAGTTGTATTCAATGTCTGCCTCGTTCCCAACAGCGTACACCCGCATGAGCGACCGTGAGAGGTAATTCCAATATTTCTGTCCCACGTGAACCTTCCTTCCATCCCTTGGAATTGATGTCCGCAGAAAGACTTGACATGTTATGAAACTTTTAGTGCATGCAGAGGGTGCTTTTCCACTATTCGTATATGTTTCTAGTCTTGGTTGATCGAACTGAAATAATTCGGCTTAAGAACAAAATGCGTACATCGTGTACAGAAGCTTTTTTACATGAATGAGGTTGCTTCGAACCCAACCAATTTGGCCTCCGTGTGTAGAGTATGTACCGAGGCCATGGAAAGTCTGCTTAACTTTCTGGTGCTCTTACCTGACAGTATGAGAACCAGGACAGTATTCGACGAAACTCATGATTTACTGTGCACACATCGACATGGCAGGTATTTCGCTCAGCCGTTCTTCACAATAAGGAGAGAAGCTTCTTCAAACGTCCAGAATGATGACATTTAGGCTGCTTCTAAGCTTCAGGTGAGCCCAATTCTCTTAGCTCCCTTCGTCATTAGTCCTTCTTCTCATAAACCTGCTTTCAGTACGGCACGCTTATCCCGTCTCCACTCGTTGCCTACCATCCACAACAGTTCAAAGACTGGATGGAAATGGGCCTAGCCTGGGAATAGCCTCCTACCATGCTCCACATTCCCAAATCCCGCAAGGCCCAAGAGGGCGTTTTCGCAATATTTCTTCCCTGAGGTGCGTGATTGGACTCACCTGTTGAGTTTCCCTCCTACACTTCAAAACGGACACACTTATTTGACTTCTTTAGCGTGTTCCTTGGGCTGGCTCAGATTTTGCCTTTTTAAAACTTACCATCTGGTAAACCGTGGTACTTTTCCGGGCGAGAGAAAAAAAATCCTCCACCTAAGGCCATAAAGAAGAGTGCGGTAAATGAAAGGCCGACCGCGACACATCATAAGCTGGTCACGCATCCATTTGGACGCTCATCTATGCATAGACCCTAGCGAAGCGTGCGCCATATCTCAACAAAGTTACTGAGTTGGAGAAAGCGGTCACTGCAAGTCTGCTATGTACGTCTCCTTTCTCAGTTGCTACAATCTTTTCCCATGTCTTCCTCTCTTTTTTCTTACACAATCGGAGGCGAAAGGGGCCCTCGACCGTATATATGCAAACCGTCTACGGCTGTTCAGTAAAATTCCAGAAATCACACAGTTGTCCTATGGTCCAAATCCTCACATTTTTACTCTTACGAAGACCTGACTCTTAGAGGTCATCAGTGAGAGCGAACTGAACTCCTATGGATATGCTGTACACTGTACCAACTCATCATGGAGGAGAATGACGGAGACTGCTTTCTTCCTTGATCAGAGTTTCTCGATGTCTGGTCATCGATGAATTTCAGCCTCCCGATAGGATAGGAATTCTGTGGCTACGACTAGCAGTGTGTTATCAGGGCGAGTTATTCGTTGTTTCCCCCCATGCAGCACGTCCAGTGATGACGTTATTCTTTTAAGCCTAAAAACTTCATGGGACTACAGAGTTTTTCTTATCTTCTTGTTTCCAGTGACCGCAGTGACTGGATGAACATGTCATCAATGATCTTTTCGGACTATGATAAAGGATTCTCAACTGTTTGGTCAATGTTTGCATGGCAGAAGGCGTGAATAAAACTTGTTAGAGCGCAAACACGTCATTGTCATAGGACATTCAGTGTAACAGATTAAACGAAAGTCGACTCGAAGAAAGATGTAGACATCTGGACGCCGTCAAGTTTCTCATTCGCCCATTATCACTAGATAGTTCCATAAACAACGGTCGTTTCCCTTCGGGATAATGAAACCGATCGTCCCCAGCTCAGGCAAAGAAACGATTCAAAAGCTCACACTCTAAAACAAGTAGATCAACAGGCTGCTCTCGCACGGAAGCTAGACTCGTTGAGTGTCGGTATTTGTTACGTTTAAGAGATTATAGCACAGGACAGTAGTCAGCGTATGAAACTGACAGTACCTGTACTGTCTGCTGGTGTGTACTTCGGGTGACTCCACAGCCCCCGCTACTGGTTAGGCTAGAGTAGGTGTGGTCCTCAGTACAACAGTCGTAGCCACATTGGATTCCTGTTAGCAGTAGACTTTTCACCGTCTACTTGGCAGATTCTGTTAAGGCCAACCTCAGGTTCACAATCTTCAAAAATCGTCATATCTGTTGATGCTCCAACTGGCTGTAGTGCCGTCGGTGTCGAGGATGTCTTTCACTCGTATCTGACCGCTCTCCTTCGGTCAACAGGTAATGTTTCTCATGTTTTGTGAGATACTCTGAGGCGCGGTATTCCGTGATTACTTATGACCCCCTCTGTGAACCAGTCGATCAGCATTTATCGTCCCGAATCGAAATCCAGCTCCGTTGAGGCTTTTGACAATGGTTTCCGCAGTACCATTACTTCAGCATGTGTCGTCTGGTGGCCAATCCAGGGACCTCTGAACCATTGCATCACATCTTGGCGATCGACTGTCGGCAGCATTTTCTTCAATGCAGTTCACTTTACCTCCAACTGACTGATTTCCTTGCTCTTTAACGGCGTATTCGTTCTACTTTTTAGGGGCTTCCGCAAAACCGTTAGGTTCATCCGATCGATCTTTGCTCCTACCACTTCAGCCACTCCCTCAGAATCTTCCAGGATGCTCCTTCGTCGAACGGTTCGGGTTACAGAATCTTCGCTATTTTTGTCACGGTTCCAAATTGTGTGAGCGGCTGGCATAAGAGGTGTTTATTCACAAAGCCGACACAGATGGTGTACGGTTCAGTATGCATAATCATAGTCCCGGGGCGTCGGAGTTGCTAGTGGCAAGTTTATACGTAGAGACCACTTCTCGCTGGATTACACTTTTATGTTCGGTGTGTTTCCCTCTAGTTGGTTCATTACCTAAATACACATCTCCACCTGACTATTCAGCAGTGTTAAAATGTGTCCGTTCATTATTGCTTCACGAATTACGCTTAGTAACTGGTATTCCCTTCCAGTATATTTATCAATCACAAAGGGATCAGTTTCACCTCTATCACGTCCAGTTTTTTCACTGGTCTTGAGTTGCGTTAATTTACCAAGTTCAGGAGAAACTAGACACTTAAGGAATAGGCATGTTTCGACCCAGTCACAATTACGTTTTTGCCCTGTGATGAGCCTTATCATAGACAGCAATACTTCAGTGGGACGAGCCTTGAAACACTGACATTCCCACAAACGCTTATGTTTTCCAGATCTGACGGCTGCTGCCAGCCAGTCACGCCAAGTTGGCAGGTGAGTCGAACGCGTCGAAGAACAGTTCACTTGGCTTCAACCAGACCCTGTAGACAACGGGACACAAATGGTCAGTTGTTGCGTTCCAGGCGGCCCTCCGTTGCAAACGGAAATGCCCCTGGGGTTAGTGTTTGTAGGATTACAGGGCTCCTGGATGAGAGCTCCCCTCTCCCCTTTTCAAGGAAGATGGCGAGGAGTTGATATCAGTACTGACAAAACTCCTCCAGGGTGTCTAGGAAACTGAAGAGGTACCTCGTAATTGATGCTTGTCAGCGGTTGCATTGCACAACCTACGATGGTTGCGTCACGTAATTCACATTTTAGCTGGACGTTTACCGTGCCGTGCGCTATATACTGCGACCACCAACAGCTGACTGGAACCGCGTGGTGATCAAGCAGTAAGGTGGTCACGAAATATGGAGGTCTTGACTGTTTCATTGAACAGAGTGGGCAGGTGTCGTCTGCTTAGCTGCGGTCCGCCTGGTCACTCAGATCGCTGTCCAGAAGGACTATCCAAGATGGCAGTGTGCCACACTCAATGGCGTTCGTGCATTCATACTGTTTCTGGTTCTTCTGCTTGGTCTTCTCTTACACATTTTTAATCTTTTCAATAGCATTTTATTCTAGGATATCCCACGTCGCTGATGACGTGAGCAACTACTCCATCCACGTTACCTTCCTGTCAGGCATGTGACTATTGTGATGATGATAATGATGATGTGGACGACAAGGTGTTGGTGTTTCACAAGTTTCAAGTGACACAGGTGATGATAGGCAATTTCTCGCTCCCTGCCAAGTACTTTGAAATGCGCTTCAAGATACTAATTCCTTCTGCATTGTCGAAATTTCTACACAGGCTTATTGTTTTATGACATAGTTGTGAAGGTTTTTGCTCGGACTGCGTACCTAAGAGGTCGCATCGCTAGCGGTGGAGGTTTAAAAAATGGAGCTTAAGTTTTTATATCAGAAATCAAGGCAATCGCTAATCTAGGTCATCTCTGTCACCAAAGCTATCTCTCTGAAACCCAAGAACCGAATATGGAAGATATTTGAGTTTGCTGTTACTTTATCCGTCACAGTGAGACTGGACCTCGACTTGGTGTGACGGCTTGCGCATCTCGATGATCTTTTGGGCTAAACTGGACAGAGTTACTCATACCAGGCAGGCCAACAGGTAGAGGTCTGACAAACCACAGTCTCCTGGTCCTCCAGGTTGGGGGTTGGAAGATGGT
>QNGE01001732.1:42209-81723 GCA_008508345.1 Paragonimus westermani
ATGACGCGTGGCAGTGAAAGCCGTAAGGAAGCTGTCTCGCTGATGACGCCTTACTCTCACTTGCAGCTCGGTTGTGTTGTTTGCAAGGTGTAGGCACCTTGATGCTGAATGTTTGAAGATGGACGTAGTCATTTTCAGTAGTTATGTCCCTTCCCGTCCCCTTCTTTTTCCTTCTCTCATTCTATATAGGGTTTGCTGTTTCTTTAGGTTGTGTTGCAGTTAAGCATTAGTGTTAACCACTGATGTATTGCTGTCTATGATGATGATGATGTTATTTTATAGCTGGGAAACGTGGTCGCCCAGGATGGATGTTCGATGTGTGAATTGGATCACCCGCATCAGGCGCCACCGCCGAGCTAACGGTGATGTTGGAGGACGGGTAGTTTATGTTGAAGATTAAGCGTATTGATTCGCTTTAGGACTTCACAGCTTAAGATGGCAGGACCATGTGCTAAGGATACTGGCTAACCGTCTTCCACATCGAGCACTCTTCCCATTTCCTCACGCCTCCTGGTTTTATTCTTTCGTGTGAACATTGGGGTACGGGGCGTGTGACTGGACCACAAGTGATTCAGCGCATACCTCCTTTATCTTCGGTTACTGCAACCGGCTAGTCCGAAAACGAATGATTCCAGCCGTGTTTTCCGTCTGTTGTTTTTGTCTTGTCGACTCGAATTGTTTACTTGTACTGCGGCTCGCTTTCGTGACGTTGAACTTGTCCTGTTTGTTGCTTCACGTCTAAATTTACTATATTATTGGTTTACATTTCCCGTTACCACACAACTTATTGTTGTATATAGCTCGGGCGAGTTAGAATGGTTTCTCTTTGTGAAGAGAAATGACTGTATCTCTGGGGTCCGTTGAGTCTTTCGGGTTTTCCGATCAATTCGTTCGATCGATCTGACACATAAGCTTAAGAACAATTACGTCCAACGTTTTTATACAATCATAATGATTTTTAAGTAACTATTGTTCACTTTTTTTCCAGGTAGATCAATGTGGACGCATGTGGACTATTTTAAAGCTTGCGCTGCTGGTGATCTCACTTCATTACCCTGGAACGTCTTTTAATGCACAACAGTCCGGTAGACCGATTGATGTGGTTAGGGAACAGACGAATGCGAACCATTTTGGCCTTAATGCGAGTTTAGCTATAACAGACACAGGCAACAGTTCATCTTTGTTATCGATGGAGGGGGCGGAATACTTGAAACAAAATGTCAAAGTTGTCCATACTTTATGCCCGTATATGTTTTATCGCTGTTCGGAGTTACCTGCTTATTGCCTTTCGTGTAATTTCAACACTTCGTGCGCCTATGGGTTGAAAACGACAGTCGTTTGTCAGCCGTTGGAAGGTGTGTTCTGTAGCCTCGGTACTGATTCTTCGCATCCCAACTCTACGGTTCACGTGAGTGACCCCGAAGTTCAACTACCTGATTCTCTTTCTGGGCGGACAAATTATTCAGTTAAGAAAGAGTTTGTATGTCGTTATTGCTATCAAGTGGAAGACAAGGATATTGTCTGTCTTGGACGGATCAAGTGTCGTCAGCCTCTCGTCCCTAGGAGTTTCTATGAGACTTTATGTGAACCACGTCCGTATACTCTGTGTCTTGGTCGGAGGATTTTTCGTCGTATGCTCCCGTGTAATTGGTCTTCGGGTAAGAGCTACATTACTGCGTTGCTATTGAGCCTTTTCCTTGGCGGATTCGGAGCGGACCGCTTCTATTTAGGTATGTGGATAGAAGGTTTGGGAAAGTTATTTAGTTTCGGCGGTCTCGGTATTTGGAGTGTTGTTGATTTTATTCTCCTTCTGGCAGGTTATCTCAAACCTCCTGGTGATGCTGTATACTGGTAATTGACAAACCAGCCTCGATCACGTTGATTGTAGCTGGATCTTGTAAAATCTTTTGCTGTCGGGAAACGTATCAGTTTTTAAGTTTGTTTTTTGTTTTTGTTCGCAGCAAAAGGTGTACAAAATGTCTTCAGTCATTGTTCACCAGATCAGCATAGTTATTCATACACGTACACATACATGTATATACCCGTTTACACGTGATTCGATCTTTTCAGTGCACTTCTCTGGGATATGGTCAACTACACTTTCTCAAGTATTGTTGAGTAAAGGTATTCCTGATTAGGTAGCACAACAGTCAGTTGATGTCGGCTAACCGGCTTGGACTTGACGTGAGTGTGGACACGACTGCGCGCTGGATTCACTGCATTCATATTTACTCACGCTTTCCCCAACATTGATTGTCTACGCAGTTCTCACTCAGTTCACTGCGCTTTTGCCCACTTGCATTCGTTTGTCGGCATTCTGTACTCGTGCGCCCTTTTTCGATTGCCATTCATTTGCCGATTAATTGCTTGTCAGAAAAGACTGTCACGTCTTCTGATTAGATACCATTTCCTGAATATGAACAACGATTGAACGGGAAGTATGAATTCAACAGGAATTCCTGAGGACGGGGTGGTATGTTGGCAGTGTGATCCGGAAAGACCAGCTCACTCCTTCCAGTTGATCAAGTAGCAGCTCGTGCACGAACTAAGTCGTCATCATCGTGCATCCTAAGAATGTTCGTGTCATTGCGAATTCGCCGGTTGTTGTATCCATGCCTCCTGTTCCACCTAGGTTCACGTGGTTAAATTGTGACTCATCAGTACGCCTCCCTTGTTTCAGTCGGTCGCCAGATTTGTGTTTAACGGCTAGAATGACAAGTTCGGCGAATCTATGCTGGGCCCAATGAACTCGAGTGTTTTTTGCAAAGGTTGCACAATCACTCGGTACCGTGGGGTAGGCTATAGCAACAAGTTGCTTTATTCAGTATGATGAGTGGATACTCAACTAGTGCACATGTAAAGTTGCAGTGATTTGCTTTTGAAAACCTTATTCCTTTCATGTCAATCTGTAGCCAGCTAACTGATGTCAACTGCTCCTGTCCATTCTTTCTCTTTTATCTAAGTATGTAGCAGGATGGATGGTATCCTTATTCCGAAATGGCAGTCAGAAGAATGACTCCGATTTCCACTGTATCTGAGTGTATATCCATCTGACCTGAGATGCAGATCAAAAGGGGGGTATACTGGTTTCCGCCCTTTTTTCTTAGAATTTCGTCATCGTTGCCGGAGGTATATGTTAGTGTTGCTGTCAGCCATTCGTGGAGTATACGCGTTGGTCTTGTGTCTTATGATCAGTAAGTGTACCGGACATTACCTGCGTAGAAATAGAGTCTGACTGCTGTAAAAGAGGATTTTTAGACTCATTTCCGATCTTGGGCGATGCTCTAGGAAGTGTCTCATTATCACTCTATTTTCACTGTGGCTGACATTACTGAACAGCGTTAGCATGTGTGTTTTGACGGTGATAACTTCAAGGTTTTCAACTATGTTGATAGTCAGTTCAATTCATGTCAAGTCAGCAAAATACTTTATGCATCTCAGGAGGTTAGTTTCCGTTTTTTTCACATGCACGCATCTTCAGCAAGTGGGGCCAACTAAATAAGTAGGTCTAGGTTTTAAAATTACTTCAACAACCGTTGAACTGCAGGACAAGTCAAGGAAATCCACTACAATAATTGTCACATGAATATTTATGGATTTACTTTTGATGTTAACTCGAGAGCAAGAAGTTTGGATTTGTCTGGAAATCAAGCTAAATGAAAAGTTACGCAGGATGATGTTCACGCACCCTATCAGACAACCTTGTAGTATGAACAATTTATGTTCCTCGACATGAACAAACAAATGAGTTCACACAACTGCTTTGAGTTGTGACATGATAGCGATTGTTGGGCGCAAACTCACGCACGATTGAGCGACGGGTAGGTTGTTTCGACTGACTTTCAGAGCTTTCTTGTGATAACTTTGGTCATGGGGTGTTCCTTGAAAAGGCGACTAATGAGCTCAATTTTCGTATTGACAGAGGATAACTTAGGTTTCGACTTTATCTCTCACCTCGTCTTCTGAACAACACACATTAGGTAGCCATTATGCACGAGCAGTTCTTGTAGAAAATCTGTCTCAGCTTGTAAAGTATCAAGGGTGTAGAGTTCTAGCACCCTGCCCGTCAGACATCGTATGGGATTTTGCTTTTGATATAGCGGAACGGAACTGTCAATGCGAATGTACCTACCGCCCAAGTCTGTTTCTTGTGCACCTTCCGTTAAATTGAGCCGTCTTGTCTTATCACTATGTCGATACTCAAAAATGTATTTGACGGTTGTCCGACTCTGGTGAATTTACCACCGATACTGACTGAGTTATAAGCTGCCGTACCACTGCTCATGTTGGACTCTTTATTGAAGACGCAAAATGTATGGTCTACCTGTTTATTGTCTACATTCCGTTGGCCAATCTCGAGTCTACTCATGGAAAATTCCTCTGATAAGGGACCCAGCGGTGAGCCCATGAATACTCCATCGCATTGTCAGTAAATGTCATTGTTAACCAAAAACTGAACGTTACCAGTGCAAAGCGTCAGCGGCCGTCTGTTCATTATTTGGGATATCCACATGTCCATTGTTACACTCGACATAATCTCAGTTAGTCGGTAGTCTCTTGTGAAGGTACGTTCATAAGTAGACGACCGATATCGGATGAAAATGTTTGGTAATTTAGGTTTAGGCCTTGAATTACATCGATGGATTGAAACCTGTATAGGAGACTATGATTTCTTAGTTTCAGTCAGACGGATTCGAGCAAACCGACGAGCTCTTTAGCCGGAACATAATAGGGCGAGTTGCATATAGCTTAAGTAGGTTTCAAAGGCACATTAAGCAGATCATATAAGCCAGGGATTATCATTTCACTGGGACCGATGCACTCGAAAGTGACCGTGTCGTTATTGCCTTTCTGTGTTATTCGGAGGAATGTACAAACACTTATTTTTCTACTGCTGATTTCTTGTCATCTTGAATTTTGAATTACCAGCTAATGTTTTATTCATTTTGGCAACGTCACCAATCCTGTTCATTAGAATGACTTCTGTTCTTTTGTCTGGCATGGAAAGCATTGTGAGCTCGGTTTTCTGAAAACATTTAAGTGCACTAATATTTATTTCCATATTGAACCTTCTCTTGCCTGATATTTTAAATATCTCTCGCTCTATCCTAATTCTTTGCCGCTGGACGGTATTTTTGCTTCCGAAATATAGGGGTTTCATGTTCATACTAGACTAACATCTTGTTACTCAGCGTTTTCCGGCTGGACCACAGAGGCCTACGTTCATACGTCTACTGGCCTCATTCTTTTCGTACTTACTGTGGATGCTGTATGTGTGGTTGGAACTGCAAGTGCTTACGGTTGTGTGTATGTGTTTTTTGGCTTCCGTCATTGTGCTTCCAAGCTTCATATATAACTGCGTGCATCGTCCGGTAATCAATGCACGCCGGTTTGTGACGATTCCGAATCAACACTTCTACTACATATCGCGTCTTTCGTTGACACATTTTGAAAACTACTCCGCTCACGTCGCTTCTTTATTTGTATCGAACCTAGCTTTGATTGCGAACTATTTTGTTGCTGCTGGATCTAGGATACTGCAACTTTTATCGCTCCCTTTTAGCGGTTCATTGGGGAATGCAACGATCTAAGAGTTTCGTATATCCGCGCGCCTTCACGTGGCAGTGTGGAATGTGTGATGCATTTTGAAACTTACTAACCTACCGGGAAGAAAAAAACTCACTTGTTCGGGACTGACGGAAAACGTAAATATGCATTTTGACGAGCTTTGAATTTCCGGAATTTCTGGTTTCGCTTTCGTTTGATGTGTTGTTCGGATTACTGTTGAAACATGTACAACCAGAATATTTTGATGTGACTATAAGCAGCGTTCCCTACCTTATTGCGAAAGGAGAATCGAGGTATGCACGATTTCATTCTCCAGCTTGAGACACAAACAGTTGTACAATTTTTCGGCCGATTACAAACACAGCTTCGTAGTTGTCTGATTGCCGAAATTAATAATTGTTGTCTGCAGGCAAATTATTACCGCTGTTGAGCTGTAATTTTCAATATGCACGAGCCTTGTGCAAAATGATGTCAGTGTTAAAACAAACCTAGAGGAAGAGCCAGTATTATCGTGTATTAATGTTATATCTTTATCACAATTGTCATTCCCTCCAGCCTTAGCAGTAGTTTGAAAGGATAACAATGCTTACTCACGAACAACCGAATTTATATTCTGTTAACACCAGTTTCGTACACCGAACAGCTCTCTGTTTCGTGGTCACAAGCATTCCCATCTAAACAATGTTGGAGTGCGAAAGGGTGTTTGGCACAGCAACCGTCAATGCAACACAACCTTCCTGAGTTTATGTTCCCTGACATTACTGTTGTTTTCCCCAGCGTATGCTACATTACTCAATTTTATTGTTAGTAGGTGCGTTAAGCACTCACTCATCATCACATCGAGAATGTTGGACACTTCATTCCGGTTGACCACATCAGGTGTCTGGAGCCCTATGTTTCAGTGAAACTGACTGACATTTTTCTACCACTGGACATTCGTCGTCCATTCTACATTCGTGTGAACTCGTTCTCTGAAGATCATTCGAATGATTATGTGTATCCAATTTTGAAAACCAATTGTGGTTTGTTGATTATTGGCCTGAAGGTGGAGGTGAGAATGCCCCAGTTTTGAAGCAGCACTTTGAGAGTGTGAAACACATTCTATGCAAACCAGCCCAGTAGCTCGCCTTGCTGAACATGGTCTCCATGTCTTCGACAAAGGGGCTAAGTCATCCGGTATTATCCGCATACTTCATGCCGATCAACTTAACACCAGGAAGAAGCTTAACACCAAGCCCACTGGATTCCTCAAACGTACCTTCCAGAACATCGTCCATGATAAAATTGAACGCGAGGAGGGAGATCGGACATTCCTAACGAACACCACTCGAAGTGATGAGCGCTTGAAACATTTGTCCATAAACCCTCATCCTGTTTGCATAGTGGGCACGTTGATCTCAACAAATTCACGTATTTCACTGAAACTCCATTGAGAAGCATGTAATATTGCTAATGAGGTATTGGCGAGGATAGCAAAGACGTGAATTGCGTTCACCGGCCTGCTTCATCGGTGGCGTCGAAAATACGTTCGATTTTCATGGAAAGGAAGGGTATACAATTCTTGTTTAAGTTTGGTTTTCCTCTGTGATTCAGAGACGTGGCCTGTTCTTAACGGAGATGTCGATCGACCTGTTGTGTTTGGCCCTCGTTCTTCCTGCTAATTGGTCCACACCAAGTAGATTGGTCGCTTGGACAATACGGCCGTTCGCCAGTATGTATTACGGAACGCGCGGGACACGCGTTGCGCAGCCTGCTGTGGTTGAATCACTTACTGCACATGCCAGCTGGGCGTTCACCATACTGTGCTGTACACACTGGGACCGCAAACAGCTGACTGAAACCGCGTGGTGACCAAGCAGTGACGTGGTCTCGAAGTCCGTCGCAGTGAGACTGGCCCTCGACTTGGTGTGACGGCTTGCGCATCTCGATGACCTTTTGGGCTAAACTGGACAGAGTTACTCATACCAGACAGGCCAACAGGTAGAGGTCTGATAAATCACTGTCTGCCGGTCCTCCAGGTTGGGGGTTGAAAGATGATTGGCATCTCTTCCTGAAAAACGTACCATTTCTGGTACACCGCCACCCACCCGCTGCCTTGCGGTACAGACTATTGAGCCAAAGGCTTTGGTTGAGAGCCGTAATCGTTCTCCTGTCTAGGTCTGGACGTCCTGGCAGTATCTCAGCCCACACAACCACGAATCCTCACAACATCAACAATTCCATACTGCATCGGCCGTCTCGCAGTATAAACCGGGCCACCCTATCTGCTGCATACATACACAATAGATATAATTAATGATAGTAACACTGTGCCGATAAGTACCAGCTCTCGCCACTTAGTTGCAGACCTCCCTCATCCTGTGCTTCGGTCTAGCACGCAAATTGATATAGGTGCCTTCAACATTCGTCAACAGGTTGCTCTCGCACGAACATTAGACTCGCTGCGTATGGAACGTATGGAATTGACAACATCTGCACTTTCTGCCCGATACTGGTCATGCACTTCAGGTGACTCTCCGGTCGCAGTTACCGGTCAAGCGGGAGTAGGTATAGTCCTCAGCACGACGGCCGCAGCCGCATTGGTAGATTGGATTCCTGTTAATAGTAGACTTTGTGTCGTCCGCTTGGCAGGATCTGTTAGGGTCAGTTCTAGACGCAAAGTCGTCAGAAATCTGCTTATGCTCCAACTGACCGTAGTGACGTCGGCGTCAAGGACGCCTTTTATTCGGATCTGGCCGCTCTCCTCCGATCGACACGTGGTTCTGATATAGTCGTTCTGGCCGAAGATATAAACGCCCAGGCCGGCCGCCTTGGTGAGGCCGAATCTCGTTTAGGTGGCAGGTTTGGGATAGCATCACATAGGTCGGACAACGGCGGGCGACTATTACAGCAGGGCGCTGAGCATAGGCTGTTTTTAGCCAGCACTAGTTTTAGGCATCGTGCACGTCATTGCTATACTTGGCGCCCTCCCTCTCTGAGTCAGACCTGGTCTCAGATAGACCACATAGCTGTTAGTTATAGGTGGCGGGGTTCCATTCAGGACTGTCGTTCTTATTGGAGCACGTACCTGGACTCAGATCATGCNATGATTGGATAAGATCGTTTTCTCGAGGAAGGAGGCGGTTTCGGACGGAGAAAACTGCGTTTCTCTAACACTGTAGGAATTGCTCTTTCGGTGCTTTCGGATCCCATAAAGAGTGCATATCATGCCTAGATGGCAAACGTACTATGGGAAACCTGTTATTATGTTTTATGTGCTTGAACCAGTTACTGAAGGTTTTCAGAAGTTAGTCAACAAAAGCTTTCTGAAAGCAGTTTAATTTTCCTCTTAGATTGTACCCCTAATAATTCCATTTATACACAGTGGCAAAATTCTGGGAATGGATGAAGATCGCAGAAATTATTGCTATTGACTTTTTTTTGTGATGGCCTTGGGTTGTTTTTGAAACTTGCTTTTAAGGATTACTGTTTATAGCTTCTAATTAGTATTGAGGTTTGTCCGCTTGCTACCGCCAACACTATTCTTGTTACTGTGTTGTGCAGTTTTAACGTTTGTCTGTTTTTCCAGCTGTTCTCTGATATTGGATTTCATTTTTATTAATCTAGATGGAATTCCTGTTCATTAGGTGAATATTCTTTACGCTCCTAGTGAGCTAATTTTATCCAGCGATAATGTTTGTTTGAACTATTTCCTGCGTAAACTTTTGTTATAGATTCTTCAGTGTTTTTCCGGAACGTCTACTCTTTCATGGCTTCTGTACTTGGTTGTTGAAAATGGTTACAGTCCCTATTGAAATCGTTCTGTAGTTTGTCTCCTACTCTTTCGGAGCATGAAAAAAATATTTTGCCATATGCTGACAATTCGTTTTTCTCCGCCAGTCGCGAATGTAGAATATGAGGAGTATGTACACTAGACAACCAGAGATAAGAAATGGACACCTGGCAACCCGATTGGTTGCTTCAGCTTTTTTGTGCGCACCTCTGTTGGTAAGCTCTGATCAACATAGCTTCTTTAAAGTAAGTTCCATCATTGTCTGCATCAAAACATTTTGAACAATATAGACTGGTTACTCGGGTGATCTGTCAGGAGATGTCTAGCAGTTAGTTTTCCGCGTGTTTGAACAAAAGAATCACTGGTTTAAAAATGTGTCATTAAGTGTTTTCACCATTTCCGAACATGTTCCACTACTACCTGTGTTGCTTTCCGTTTTGTTCTGCGTATGTGAACGTCACTGCAGTTGTAGATTAATTGGTAACTAACGTTGGACGATACAATGGTTAGAGACCTTGCGTTCGCGACTTTGTAGATCTAGTACTCTGGTGGTTAGAACCAAGTTCAAGTGATTAGCTACGCATGTCTGAGATAAGGCAAAATTCAATTTATGCTTGTGATTTGTAGGTTGACTCATTTTTAGTGGTAAAGACAGGAATATATCGTTCTTCTAAGCTGTTTGAACTAGCCCATTCTGTTTGATCATCACGTGTTGTGGGTTCAGCATCGCGATACGCATCGATATGCCGAGACTGAACACAGTGGTGATTCTGGTTGTTTACAGTTCATCCATGGGAGTCAAACTTACTGTTCACTCATAAGTGGTGTAGGGTCTTAATAAGTAGTGGTTGAGCATAAAGTACAGTTGATTGCAACTCTCGCACTCATGTCGTCTTTGAAAAGAAGATCTTGGCTTAAGTTTCCTACTCGATGGCGCTCGTCCGTAGTGCACATCCTATCCGCGACCGGGATTTGAACTTGGGCTGCGTTTTTGCGAGGGAGCTATGGTGTCCACTGCGCCGGACAGTACTGTTGTATGTGACTGATTAGCCATATCTGTTTGTGAGTAATGCCAATGAGTTTAGGAGAGCTGTGATCAACTGTGAATTGTGTTTAACTTGTACTACCACTCAATTCTGTCATCTGTTTGAACTGGTTGAAAATTGGTAATAGAACGCACATTTCCCGAATGAAAGAGATGATGCAGACAAGTGTTTATTGCTGCAGTAAGGATGAGCGGTCACACTATACTATTCATACTACTACTTACTAGCAAGGCAGCAACGTATTTGTATGTTGTAACCAGGGGAAAGTACAGGAAAGAACATTGAAGTGCACTTTGGTATGAAATGTTGTTTTTCTCCTTGCATGAATTGTACATTGGCAACCGTCACAATCGTGACGCTCTTGAATCAATGTTTTGTGCAAATGAGCGTTTTTGTGTTGTCGTTTGGAAGCGCATACCTAATATGTTGATTTTCCAACTAAGCATTCTTTGCGCCATTCGCGTTCTTTGTTCACAACCCTGTAGTGGATGTAGTACTGTGCATTGATAACAGGGTCACATTGTGTGCACCCAGCCTATTCCATCGACATTTTAGCTGGTCATCTTGGTAATAAGAAAAACGAAATGTTTGATTTGCTGACTGGCCATCCCTTAACAAGGTTTTACTGCAATCTATTTAACATTGTGTTGCTTATGGTAATACTTGGGACTTTAGTTTGTATCTCTTGAAGTATGGTAACTTGTGCATGCTGAGTGTTGTGATCCATTGCTTTACACTTGTGCTTTGGACGAAAACATATCTGGTGAGTCCATCGGCTGTACATCTTAGCTTTAAGGCTTTACGTTCTGTCGCAAGTGTCGCTCATGCTTTAATTACTGATTGGCAATGGTTTTACCGCAGGAGAGAGAAATGACTAGTTAAACGCCGTTCACTGTCTCCTTTTACGAATTACACCTAAGCATCCGCAATCCCACGGAACCGCTACAAACTTCGTGAAAATGTTAAAATTCCAACTCCATCTACTAATGTCTCTACTTCTACGGTGATTAACTGAGGCAACGATGATTTTCTGAAGCTTTGTGGAGATACTCGACGTACTTCAACTCGAGAAATTCCTCCGAGGCTTTTAAAGCTTTTTTCTCTAGGGACAACTGTGCCTATTCTTGACTCCACTGAGTTTACCTTTCATCTTGATGTCGAACTTCAACGTTCCCAAGGCATTATACTTAATAGTGATGGTATCCATATGCGCTACGTACTCTTATTTATCAGCTGAATCGGTATACCACAAGATTACCGATGATCTTGTGTGTAATCCTTCTGTCACCAATGAAGCATCGCATGCAATACTGTAACAGTGTTTCTTTTGAGGCTACTCCCGAATAGGTTAATCAGTTACTGCGAGTAAACCAACGAAACAATTCTCCGTTTGATAGATCAGAGAGGTTACTGCAGAATAAACGACCGTGCTGTGATTTCACTGGCTCCCAGTTAAACTGCGTATGTCACGGTGATTGCATATATACACTTAAAGGCGTGTTTGGTTACATCGGTGACGCTTTTTGAAGTCTTTTCCACAAAAGTACAGCGCCAATATTTTTTGTTGTATTATTCAACACGTTAGCTTTATACTATTTCACTGTATTTTATTCTACCTACTCCACCAAGACAGCACACCTTCCTGATCAAAAAATATCTTGTCACTTATCGTACTTATTAGCTGTAGATGGAAGCTATTTTGGGTGACTGCTTGATCAAAAGTGGTCTTTGTTGGGAGCTGGAAGTGTGGTCTCTTAAACGGCGGCAACCCAATAAAAAGTGTTGTGAACCGAGGAAGCGGATGGCACAAAGGTTGTTTATTTGAGGAAACCAATACACGAGTTATACGTCTCAACCTGACTGCGAACAGAAATACTCATTTGCACACACCAAGCATCTGAGGATGTTCCGGTAGCTTTAGACACCAAGTCTCAGTTGTTCATGTAGCAAACGCCATTCCGTGTGCTGCTGCATTCCAATGATCCTTCCCGTATCTCTCGCATATCTGTCCCACCATTTCAATCCATGCTGTCGTCTCGCTACTGAATAGTGGTGGTGTAAGTAGTACAGTGCGGCCGTCTGTTCTCACTACACTCCCCCCGCAAAGATTGTTCCAGTCGTAACAAAAAGCGTTCAGGTTCTCTTCGTTCTTTCGACGATCTGCGTGCCGGCCTCCGTGCTGTTGACATAAATGGTGTGCATTCTGTTCTGATCGGAGTGTCGTACCATTTACAAAGCTGGTTTCCGTGCACTCGATGTTGACTTTTCTCATTCTTAATCAGATACACGGGGCCACGACGTTCAACGGTTCCCTCCACTTTGCCAGGGACTTTCCATATCCGGGCCCTGTTGCCCCTACGCCCCGCCGATCTCGGCATTTAACCTTAGAACCAAGTTCACACACAGTCCTTCGACCCGATAACCTCGCAGTTGATTGCTACTTGGAATCTTCTTGTGTTTTCCAAGTTTCCGTTGGCCGATCTCCGAGCTTCCGCTAATTCACGCGTGCTCGTCCGTCGGTCTCCCCATAAACCAATCTTCTGATAGACTGGCGAGCGTGGCACGCGCCTATACATTAGCTCGAATGGCGACTTTTTCATTGTCCCTTGCGGCGAACAGCGGTGGGCCAACAGAATCAATGGTGACGATTCCTCCCAGCATCGAAGTACAGTAAGGCCTATTTCACAAACAGAAACAACTAGACAACAAGAGACATATGGTAACAACACAGGTATCTAAACAGATTTAGTTCACACCGTGTCCTTGCGCATGTGTAGTTCGTCCCACGGTCCAAAAATAAACCAGAAATGGTTTCACGTCCATTGACCAGTGACATCGGGTTCTGTTTGGTCACACACTCCAACATAGCCCGTCGTATAGGTCTAGACAACCCGCGTGTTTGGGGACCTTAAAGGAAGTGGAAGGGGGGTGTGATCAGACAAAATGGTGGTTCACCACCTGCCATTATACTGCTCCCTCCGTCGAAAGCACTGGCCGCATTGTTTTTGATTGTCCTCACTGTGGTGGTGCAGTGCGATCCAGGACCACCTCCAAATCGTCGCCAATAATCGGTCAGTCTTGTGCAGCAGTGGCTTAGTGCATAGGGTTGGTCTGGAATGATTTTGTCTCTGCCAAAACAAGCAGTACGGCAGATCCAAGAAACTTGACCTTCGGTGAATAATAAACGACCCTGTATATTGTAACATGCAGGCCAGCCGACTCTACGTGGACGCACCAGGGGACAGCGTTCTTCCGAAGTAGGTGTTCAAACAACAGTTCTGAAGAGAGAAACAATACGAACAAATATGAACCGAAGGCCCAGTAAGCCATGCACGCGACTTACACAAACGAAAGCTAAAACGGCACCAACAACACAGCAGCACGTCCCGTCACATAACTCAAATTCAATTCGTGCGCGCTCGCTGGTTTCGGTTGCGCGTTACATATATACCGATATTTCAAAGAAGTTTACACACATTTTATACTTTGGTAGTGGCGTTCATTACACTTTTCTGGTGGAAACATCAAGCGCGCTTGAGCTAATCAAGGGGTGTCATGCTTTAATAAAACCTGCTTGTAAGTCCCTTTTTCTCGGAGGCATAATGTCAGTGGATCGTGATAAATATATTTTGGCCGCAACTCCTGATTCACGTAGTTCTGTCAGATTCTTGTATGATCTTCTGCGCATGTTAGAACGCTGAATTCTTTCACCCGATATTATGTCATCCAAAACGGTTTGTTCAGACGCTGCACCTACCATGGTCACAAATCCGTCAGATCGATGGACAACCTGCGCGATCAAACCAATGGATAACCGTGATGTAACCCACCAATCAAGCTGTCGCCAATTGACTGACCAGTGGCCTAGTTTTTCTGTAATAAGTCTGATCGATATCTAGACCTAACTCTACTAACTCCTCATATAATTGTACCGGCCTGAAGGTGATTTATTGAAAACATGTTCGCCTGTATGTCTTTCATTCTCCCAAACCCATCACTGCACCTTTTGGTGGTGTGGTTTGGACAGAAAAAGTCCAAAATGTGACGCTCGTTACCTATGATTAAGCCATAGAACAAAAAAATCATATTCTGTACCGCTTACTGGGTGGATCGGCTGTTGGAATGTTGTCTGGACAATGGTGCACACTCATTTCTCATTGGAGTTGTCACTGGAGTGACCCACAAACTTTAAGTCAGCCGTTCCCCGTGAAAACATCGGAACGACCTATGTTGACCGCACTAACTTGTTATGATTACTGTTTTAGTCTGCTACAAAAACCTGTAAGGATTTTACCATAACTTTTGAGTCAATTTGTCTGGATGTTGTGAAAAATGTGTGCTATCAAGTTGACAACAAGGACGAGATTGTTAAAATCTCGGATGATTTTGCAATTTGACCAAAAAGCGTGCATAAACTTAACAGTTTTGTGCACGATTGGATCCGACTAGCAGCGGAATTGTTCACCAGAGCTGAAAATAACGAAACAGGTTATTAAATAAAAGACGCACCGCTCTCTTACATTCGGTTTACCCTCACTTTATCATGAAATGAAAGGAATATTCCTTGATGAAGACAGGACGCACGCAGTAGTGGAGCTAACACCATTGTGTATATTTCCAACACGTGGAAAAACATTCTGCGCCCGTCTCAGCTATCGTTTATTTCATGTTCGTTTGGTAAGCTCATAGCTACAAACTCATGCTACTTTACTGGCCAGCATTAAAATCATCGATACAACTTTGACGTTGTTGTATCTGTATCTGATCCCCATCCACTACATGCTTTACGGACAATAACAACGCTAGTGAGAACAAGTCACTCAGTAGAAGCGCATTGTATATTGTCGCATTTACAAGCAATCGGGTCATTTTAAAGTGCATGGATGAGTGAGCCGTTGGTCGCTGAAGCCACGACCAATCAGAACACTGTTGGCGCCTTGGCACGAGTGTGGGACACACAGGCGGCCTTGACGCATATACCACAGACGTACGTTTGCTTTGGTGGACGTGCGCCCTCTCCATCCCAAGCTGAAGAGTTTTAAACTACATCCCTCTGATGGACGAGAGTTCGAATCAACAAGGAAGGGCGGTTTATGCAGACTATTCTCGGGCGGTTTTCTGTTGCTTATTGATCCGTCCAGAACTCTGCCTAAACGTGCTGAATTTTATTCTAGAATATGATCGTAACGTTCCTTTCTTAAAGAACGTTTGCGCACTTGCTTCCGCAAAGCCTGTTTTTAAGTGTTTTCTGGTGGAAGGTATTTAATGGATGTTTCGTTTTTAGTCGGACGTCCAGGTGAAGGAAATGTAGCCTTGTTAGTAAGCACCATATAGGTCCGTCACCTATATTCAATTGTACGCGCACAGAGTGTGAACAAATGCTTCAAAAAACTGGCGTTCTTGGGTGATTTTTGCCTGAGATCATAGGCTATCTCGAGATAGTGTCTGTGTGTAGGATTTAATGTCTTCAGATCTGCCTCGGTCGTGTATGGTGTTTAGTTCAACAGCGACTAGGAGTAAAATTTATGGGGCATTTACAATCATGCTCCATTGATTCCATGCACCAACTACTGTTCACTCATCAACCCTGTCTGGAAATAGTTTGTACACTTGAGTTTCAATCCCCCCAAAGCTCGTTTGTAGTGAGTCACTCTGCAACAGCCAAGCTTGTAATTCTGGTCCTCGTCCTTATGAGGCAAAAGTGACGACCATTGTTTACGGATTTCTTCCAGATTACGACTTAGCTATCGCTTACACACAGTGGCTTGCAAATATTACACAGGTTACTCGAGTGAAACTGTTGTAGTTCTCATACACAACTTAATTCCACCTATACAGTGTGGTCAGTAGTTCTTTAATTATATGCCGCGGTGGCGGTTCGGAAGAGGAGCATGAGACGGTGCTCCCACGGGGAACCTTTCAACCTATCAAACAGTGTAGAGTTTGTGGTTGTTTGGTAGAGACTTCACGAATATTCCAGAAACAGTGCATAGAATGCAGTAGGATTTAAAAGTGGGGTTGTTTATTGATAACTGTGGTAAACACGTTTTCAAATAATAACTAGTTGCTACTGCTGTCATGTGTACGATAGGTACATGTTTTGTGTTGATCCGGTCCTCCATGGAAACCGCATCTCAGAGTGCCCATTTTGTCGTCCAGATTGTACAATACTCACAAATGATCACAGCTGTCGCATTCTCACAGACACTTCGGTCAACCCCGTTTTCGCTGGTCACGCCAGTGGTGTCGGAATGAGAGAAACACCGTGTATCGGAAGGCAAGTGTGGCGAGCAAACGTTTGTAGTAGTGTCGCGCCCAGGATACGAGGACGAAAATCCCGTGGCCGCAGCCGTTTGAGGATGAGGATCTTCGGAGTTTCCTGGAGGATTTTGAGGACGTGGCGGAGGCGGTCGGAGTGAAGGCGGACCGGGCGAAGCTGGCGGCCCTGCGGATACTACTCAAGGGCAGGGCGAAGGCTGTGCTGGATGCGGCGCGAAGAGGTTCTGCGAAGCTGGAGTGGGCCGCCGCAAAGGAGGTGCTGATCGCCGGGTTCGAAACCCCCGCCGACTGCCAGGAGGTAATGAGGCGGTCCAAGGGCTCCCGGCTTGGACCAGGATGCGACGCTCTGGTCTACGCCATGTCCCTGCGGGCAGCGTTGTCAAGACCCCTGCCACATTTGGACCAGGGCTCAGAACAACGCCTGCTGATGGAACAGTTCTTGGACGGAGTGCCACCAACAGTCCGGGATCGGCTCTCATCACACATCCCATGACGTTGAAACAGTTGTCTGATGCAGCTCGACAATTGCTAGCAGAAAATCCCGCGACAGTCAACGAGGTGGAGGCAAGCGAACCGAGTGACCCTAATGAGCTTCAAAGCGCGGTGGAAAAGTTGACTGAGGAAGTGGCGGCGTTGAAAGTAAAAAAGGAGGAGAGCCGTGGCGACATTTGTTACGGATGTGGAAGGCGTGGACACTGGAGAAGATTTTGCCCACTCGGCAAGAAAAGGTCGTACGCTAATAAACGTTTCCTCGATTGTTCTTTGTTTGGGAATGGGGATCCGGTGATATGGGCGGTTGATAAGACAGCGGTTCAGGCTAGGTTAGAAGTCAATGGTAGCTTGGAGTACTGTTTGATCGACAATGGGGCCGCAGTTTCGTTAATTGGGCCGAAACCAGGAAAGATTGTAAGGCCGTGTGCGATGGTAGTCCGAACGGTCGGTGGGTTTACTCTGAAAGTTGATGGTCTGGCAGAATACGGTGTTCGAATTGATGGTCATGTAGTCAAACAACCGTTCGTCGTTGCCCCCGACGCACGTCAGACTATCTTGGGGGCGGATTTTCTTGACCACGTTGAGGCCGTGATTAATTTGAAACATGATAAACTGGTAACGAAGTATGGGGTGGTTCCACTGGTGAGAAAGCGAAAAACCCAGTTTGGACAAATTGAAGTGAACGTACCCAGGGCAATGCCAACTTGCAACAATCAATTGCTGAACGAAGTGATACGCAAGTTTCAGGGATTGTTCACTACGGATCAGGACCCGTATGGCTATTGTGACTGGGTTGAACACGAGATCCCCATCGAATCGAATCGATTTCGGCCATTCGGCTCACGAAGCATTCCAATGCACTTGCAGCAGGAAGTTGAAGGAAGAAATCATCGAGGAGGCGGATAGTCTGTTCATCTCTCCTGTCTTTTTGGTAAAGAAGCCTAACGGTAAATTCCGATTTTGTCCCGACTTCAGGCGGCTGAACGAGATAACAATCAGTGATTTCGTAGCAGTCCCGTCGGTGGAGGAGATTTTTGACAAGCTGCAGAACGCCAGAGTGTTTACAGTGATGGACTTACGGTCCGGATATTGGCAGGTCCCAATCAAACAATCGGACCGAGATAAGACAGCATTCACAGTGGGTGAAAAGCAATACCGCTTCAAGCGGATGCCGTTCGGACTCTCAGGTGCCCCTTTCACGTTCAGACGACTGATGCTGAAGGTGTTGGACGGAGTGAGCAACACTGTTGTCTATGGAGACGATATCGTCATTTACAGCACAAATGAGACAGAACATAGACAAATTGAAGTGAACGTACCCAGAGCAATGCCAACTTGTGACAATCAGTTGCTGAACAAAGTGATACGCAAGTTTCAGGGATTGTTCACTACGGATCAGGACCCGTATGGCTATTGTGACTGGGTTGAACACGAGATCCCCATCGAATCGAATCGATTTCGGCCATTCGGCTCACGAAGCATTCCAATGCACTTGCAGCAGGAAGTTGAAGGAAGAAATCATCGAGGAGGCGGATAGTCTGTTCATCTCTCCTGTCTTTTTGGTAAAGAAGCCTAACGGTAAATTCCGATTTTGTCCCGACTTCAGGCGGCTGAACGAGATAACAATCAGTGATTTCGTAGCAGTCCCGTCGGTGGAGGAGATTTTTGACAAGCTGCAGAACGCCAGAGTGTTTACAGTGATGGACTTACGGTCCGGATATTGGCAGGTCCCAATCAAACAATCGGACCGAGATAAGACAGCATTCACAGTGGGCGAAAAGCAATACCGCTTCAAGCGGATGCCGTTCGGACTCTCAGGTGCCCCTTTCACGTTCAGACGACTGATGCTGAAGGTGTTGGACGGATTGAGCAACACTGTTGTCTATGGAGACGATATCGTCATTTACAGCACAAGTGAGGCAGAACATACAGTAAACGTTTCAGCGGTGCTGCAGAAGATTGAAAAAGCCGGCCTCCGGATCCACAGTTCAATGTCCCAGCTGGCGAAACAAACGGTAATACTGCTCGGTCACAAGGTCGATCATGGGGAGGTTCAGCCACTGCCCGAGAAACTGCTAACAAACAAGGCTATTCCGGTGCCAACTTCTGTGCCACCCGCCTTCTGGGTTCACAACAGTGGTTTAGTTGTTTCATTTAGCATGCCAGACTAATTGGTAGTTGTCGATAAGTTGTACAGCAGTCTGCATGACCGATGAAATTCTGGCATTACTGAGAAGTTTTGATCACCATGACTTGACTGCAGTGAGCACGGCATTTCCTGTTTCTCAGCTACTGACAGTGGCGATGTATGGAGGTTACTCGACAAAGTTTGTGATTAAACGTTTTAGTCATATTTAATGTAGGGTTGACCGATGACTTGATAGTCACCATGTCAGAGATACGAGCCATCAACAACCTCTGACCAGAGCGAAAGGTAAGTACATTCCTGGGTTTGTGAATGGGTCGGCTAGTAAAATTTACGTGAATGTAAATTTCGCTGGTAACGCTGAGTAATGTACAACCTACCAGTGGCAGTGACACTTTTTCAAAGTTGAGTTCGTATGGTATTTGAGGCTCGTCTGGTGTTTGTGCATGTGTCTACGTCAACACAGTTATGGGTTCGTGCACGTGAGTGTTATTGTAAATGAAAATACTCATACGTATGTATTTGTACGCAAATCTTTCCATTGGACTGGAGTAGCGTAGTGGAAAATATCCCTCTACATTTCCCGACTCACCTGAGATTGACAGTAACTTGCATGAAGAGTAAATTCGAAGCCAGTCGCATATGGACTACGTGCCAGCATAGGCACATGAATTTGCTGATCAATAATCCACATTTTCTATTCTGTAATTTGACCACTATAGTTATGAGAAGTAATTATCCTAAATTAAATTCATAACCTACGCGTACCGTTTCAGATTTGTGGTCACTTCTTTTAAAATTTGTTTGCAATCCAGCTGAACAGACACAAACTGTTGAGTGTCACTTCGGCTGCTTACCCTGAGACAAAGATTGTCACGCTATTCGAGATTGGAAGTGGCACAGTACCCTGATAGTTTACCGGCACTATCTTTGGTTTCTACGTTTGTTCAGCAAACCTTTTACAATTCAGATTGCCACCGAGACCAAAGATATTACAATCGAACACTCGGATCCTTGTGCAGGTGATAAAAACGTCTACTGCCCGTTGCGTAATTATAAAAAGTCAACAGGAACTCCAGACGAAAGCGCGTTTTTCCACTACCCTAAGCATGAACAACACCTGCGTCCTCCTGTAAACTGTGTTCTGTATTCTACCTTAAGCCATTCATTGATCTGTTGGAATACTCTCACTTTTATATGTTGCCGGACCTGAAAAGTGGGAACAGATCGACTGGTAGTTTTTCTCAGTTGCATGGCTAAAGGGGCTTTCACATGAGTTCGCGCAACAAACTCTCACAAAATACCTACCTAGGGTATAACATTTCGTATTCCAATGACCCTACATTGGTATGATCCAACAGTCGCTCTTCGATTTCATTAATCTGGCTTGGACAATGAAATGCACTGAGTTGCCTCAGCTACTGCTGTTCGGAATTACAAACAAGTACTGTATCGGCATGGACGCATGAGTGTACGTTTGTGTCTCACCATAGTGCCGTTAGTGGTAGTGAGTACTGTTATTTCTAAAACTTTTGCTGTTCTGATTTTATTGTCCATGTCTGCTTGTAAACAGCACGTCGTTTACAGTCCCAACAATCCTCTAAAATGGTTGCGAACCTAGTTTGCGCTACAGTGACTTGCTGTCATTTTCATTCACTTCTTATTAGTTGTTTGAACATCACAGCAATTTCATACTGAAATGACTGTGAACCGAGTGGTTATGCTCTCCTTGTCTGCTCAAACCTCATTCAGGCTATCTTTGCGTAAAGTCTCAACAAAAGTGACATTGGTCGTGGTGCGCTGTTTTGTTGCAGTACATCATGAAACGTTGGATAACGGAAGAGCTTAGCTACATATATATTCAGTTACCAATTTCGCTGTGATGACAAAAGTGACGTGAGACGTATTAAGTGACAAGCTATTCGAAAATAAATCCTGTACAAACGATTTTTTGCTATGAAAACGATAGCTGTCATCATATTTCATCCCTACACTTACGAGGTCAGATAAAACGGGGGTGCAAAAACACTGTAGTGATTTACGGTTGCGCCTATGGCCACCATTCAGTTTGTGAGTTTTACCCGAACTTTCAGCAACACGATTGCACTTACAGTTAACCACAGTAATGACACAACCTCACTGTCTTCGTTTAATTCCGAAATGGCCGGACTGATTCACCTTTGATTGTTTACAAGTGCATAGTCATGAGGAAATTAGTTGAACAAGGAGAAAAATCAAATGAAAACATAAACGAAACTTACAACCGTTAAAATATATAAGCCAGCAGATTGGATATACTGATTCCGATCAACTGTGTGGGGTGTGTGTGCTTAAAATGTTTTTAAAAGCACAAGGTGAAAACTCGATTTAACCTGATAAAACCCTCCATATTGCCTAGTTATTTAGCACACTCTACCATGTGAGCATATTATAGTGAAGACATAATCAACAGTTGACCTCCGAACATGCTGATTACTTTATGTGCATCGTGTGAAATCCATTGTTATCTGGTTTGACGTTTCTCACCGTGCCAACTGTCTTTAGTAATGAATGTGTAAACCCATGAGAACCAAAAAAATCTCGTTTGGATTACGTTAGTGCAATCAGCAGCCGCCGTGATGAGCTCTAATGAGAGCGAAACTCGAGTCTAGTGCTTCTTTTCGAAAGAAGCTGGCTGGAAAGTCTATCTGAATGCGAACGCTGCGATCAAATGTGAGTGATGGTCAACTTGAAAATAAACCAAATCCCCGGCTACTCATCAGTAGTCTTCATTTATCATTCGAAACGTTCAGTGGAAGTTATGGACTGAAATGCATTCCGGTTTTCTTAGCGAAATTAGATATTTTTTTGACGTCCTCCGAAATAAATGGTAAATGAGCGTAATTCGTTAATTAATTAGTCAATTAGTTGAGGTAAATTGTTTGAATGATGTGGTCAAAAGATAACGTGAATGTGGAATGAAGATGGTTCGTGCTAAATCGTTCATCGACATATTTATCAATCGATTTGGACGATATAGACTGACATGCATTCCACACGACGATTTTTACCAGAAATTTGGCCCTTTGAGGGAAGTGCCTTTATCTTCCAATTAGTTGCGTGAAGTTCGAGATTACTGATCAACCCTACCAAATAAACTTCTCTTATTAAGTCCATACAAATGGCAATACGAAAGAATGCGATTGGGGATCATAAACATGTGTCATACAGTGCACGGGACGCCTTCAAGACAACTCGATTCTGATCATTGATAAAACACTAGACTTAAATCCTTCCCTTTCCACAGCATTTTTGATGGGTGAACTTGAATATTTATGTAAAACTTAGACTCAGTGGGCGAGCCACAAATCCAATCTAACTTTCATTTGAAATACCATGTATTATATCCGGGAAGTACTCAGTGAGAAACTCGGCATTATTCGGAAACGTTGGTTTACAGAGCTGTGTAACCAACCTTTTTTTTACCACATCAGAGCAGGGAGAAGACGTATATTGCAATATGTTAACAGTTCGTTTATTCTCGTCAGTCATAAACGTAATACATACATCATACAGATAAGGACATGCAATGAATAAAAATGCCAACAAGTAGACTAAGTACTATGTAGTCAACACCATGACAAGTCGATGAATTGCCTGAGCCAATTTTATGCATATAACGTCAGCTGGTAGGTTGAGATGAGTATCGTTTCGTAGAAAACAAATAACAGAGTTTCTGTTGCACAACAGCATCTTTAATGTGCTCAGTGGGCAAAGTAAGTGTCTTGTTGTCATGAGATTTTCTAATAATCGATGACTTTGCATTTCGGGCACTCGGATAATCACGTTCAGTCGGTTGCATCATCAGTTGTTTCAAACATTTCGGAATGGACCCGGCCACTCTCTGTGATAGTTGCCGATATGTTCCGCTCAAACATCACTGCAACTGCGACTGAACTGGTGTACAACATGGGTGACGGAAGAGTTTTACAAACTATCCCACACAATGTATGTAGTGTGTGCAGGTAAATGTTTATCTTCGTTTTTCAAATAACATTAGGATTAACCTTAGGACAGGCTATTTTAGCAAAACTTACAAATCAGTATTACTCGGGATAGTTGGAAAAAAATCTGTCACTGGTTTTGTGTTCCCAGGACTGCCGGATTCCATGAAATTTTCCGTTAGAAATAAATGAAAACGGGATGCACACAGCAAACTTTCATCAACCGAAACCAAACCATATTCTGAGGAGACCATCATCGTGCAGAGTAACATTTACTGTGTGGTATTTTAATTGGTGTAAAACGTGATTCAGTTGCGAGTTAACATGTACTATATCATATACATCGGAATGGTTCGTGCTTTTTTCACATTAAAAAACGGGGCCTAGAAAGGTTCGTATTGTACAATGCCATTAAAGGTTGGTAACGTCCAGTTTCTCACGCAGAACTATCATAAATAAGAGTAGTTAGTGTCCAGTACTAGACTGTGTGCAGAATTTGACAGCTCCAGGTGAAAATAGCCTTTGTGCCAGAGGTGGCGGCTGAACATGTGGTAGTTGGCGACCACGGTGAAATCGAAAGTATCTAATGATTGGACATGTGGGTTTCATTTGTGTAAATCCAGATTGCCCCTCTTCCATGGAAACTTCCACTAATGTTGAGTACGGTTTGCAGTGTCGTTGCCATCATCTTGGATAGAATTTCTGTTGCTACTCGTAGTTCCACGTAGACAGCGCGGCCATGCGTGCGCAATATTTGTGCCTGGTACGTTCCCACGTTTTCATGCCGGTCATAACTCAGATCAAGCAGGAGTCACAGAAGTTTTCTGATTGGCACCAGTCACTGTTAACAAAACTGAATGAGCACCTCGACCACCCTGTGAATTGTGAAAGTCACTCCACTGAAAGTTTCGTGAGGGCTAGATATTCCAAATGGTGACCCTGCGAAGGTGCAATCCGGATGGAGCAGTCATCAATTGAAGAGTGAGAAACTGGTTGACCGGATCGCACGTTTTGTATTCAGATAGTCGTTTCGATTGGACTCGCTCGGGAAAAAGCCCTAGGCTGGAATGTTGCTCTCGGTTAGTGCTAATCAATACTGAATAGCCTGTTCACGATCGAACTTTCTACTACTGTCCACATGCTGTTGAATCAAGCATGTCGCAAACATGGCAATTAGCATGATCTGATGGCGCACACAAACACCCGGCATATTCACTTTCGAGTAAGTCTGAGGATGCCGGATCATCTGCGAAGGGGATACGGTGACTGTTCTGTTGTCTTAGTTCGATCACCTACAAGCATGACATTTCAGTCAAGTTAAAATTAAAAATCACTGAACCTGCTGAGTAGCGTGAGTAACGGATAGTTGTTTAACTGAACAGAGAATCTATGTGAATGCAAAACTTGTGATCCAGTAAACGTGGTACAGGATTCATATGAAACGGTTTCAGAAAAGTTTTGCATACAATCCTGCAACCCAAAATACCACGCAAACTTTGAGTTAAAACCATAGATTTCTGAAGGCCTGTTGACTTTTTGATTGCGGATGTGGTCGCAAACGATGTGGCTACAACCCTCACATAATCCACCAGATTTTTCACTTTTTCAATGTGGCTTCTAAGGAAACACTTGAAATTCATAACCTCAGAGGAACCGAGGCGTTCGATACGGATATTGTGTGATTATCGATAGGTCACAGAATCAGTTGTGTTCTCCATAATGGTGAAACCGGACTAGTTCCACACGTGACGAATGCGATCTCACTATCCAGATATGGAGCATTTTGTGAGAAACGTGGCTAACACATTTTGTCTGCTTTTTCCGTGCAATCGTTTTACTATCCCAATATCCTGCACAACTGATGCACACGATTCAACAACACACAATCTGTGTTATTTTGCGTAATATTGTTTTGCGATTCCCATAAGTTTGATCGTTATTCGATTCAGTTCAATCCAAATTACATTTGGTGTAGCCCTTTTACAGTAGTAACAGTGATTACTGGAATGCCTAAATTACCCACCAACTTAAATGCATGGGAGGTGGAAGATTAGTTGGAATGATTTGACAATTGATACCTTACAAAATCTGATTTGAACGAGAAGAAGATTGCTTTCATTTTACATTTCGTCGGCATGGAAGCTTATGCACTTGTCAGAAGCTTGCCTTCGCCATACTCACCAACCAATAGTTCCTGTCCGACGCCAAAGAAAGTATTCTTTCAACACTTTAAACCAGTCAGTTTTGTAGCGTTTGAAATAGCCATGTTCAGTGTGCTGACTCAGTCAGAATCTCAGTTGGCTCACGATTTTGTCCTACAACTGCAAACGCAAACAGCTAAGTGTGAGTATGATGTCAAATTATAGAATCAGCTATGTAATCGATTGATTGTTGGTATGAGCTTGCCAAAGTTACAATAGAAACGTCTCGTGCATCATGGTCAAAGGTTCCAGATTATTCGTAAAGTATGTGAACAGTATGAGTATGCTGAAGAAGTTGTTCTGTGCAATTATTCCAAAGACAACAATCCAAGGGTGAAAGAAGATAGCACATTGAAACCGCGGATTGATTCTTGTCCTCCAAGATCTTCTCTACAGTTTTTAAAGGATGTAACGCGAATTCAATTCTACAACGATTTGCGAAATGCGCGTCCTGCGGGCGCAAGTATTCCCGGTATTCCTGTCCACAAAGACAGGCAGTGCTTCATCTGTGGAAAAGTGTGTCATATCCAGTCGGCATGTGAGTTCAAACGTTTATGTCACTTGAAGACAAATTCTATTCCGATCGTGCAATCATTGAATGATGACATTTCTACTCTTTCTCTATGTATTTTGCCCGAAAACACTTCTCATATTTCGTAAACATCAGTGTCTGCTTCTGGCAAAAGTCGCAGTTTTGTGGTTGACACCGGTAGTGTTGTCAATAATCTCATATTCATACCTAGCCGTATTTTATCCTGATGCTGTTCTGCAACCCACACAAGTTAACATTCGTAGTATTACTTGTTATTCATTGCCTCTTGTAGGCTGCTACATCCTATCGGCGAATTTGCCCGATGCCAGTCCTATTGATTGTAAATTTTTAGTTCCAAGCTCGGGTCCATCTATTCTTGGAATTGAAGTTTCACAACTATTACACTCTGACACTTCTCTACTAACATCAGTGAACGGCGTTGGCATTAAACAACTTATACTGGACTGTTCTAAGGCCACAGGGGAATACAAACACCAGCGGCGAAACTTGATGCTCCTGAGTACCCAGTCTTTCTGAACAGACAAATCATTCAGTTGGGTTTGCGAGAATTTGTGCGCAAAGAATTACAATCCATGTGTGACAAAGTAGTAATAACACCTGTTGGTTCATCAAACTGGACGAGTCCGATAGTGACGCTTCACGGCTGCGGTTCGATTCAATCCAGCAACAGAAGCAACAAGCAAGAACGCGGCAACTGCCTTACCAACTGGTACTTCTGGTCACGTTGTTTCTGTCGCTGGTTCGAATGCACCCGAGGCTCTCAGTTCTCATCACTGCTTCACGTATAAACCATCAAGTCTGTCAAATTACTTATTAGTACAGGGAGTGTCAGCTACATGTTGGCACCGTTACTTGCGTGGCAAAATTGGAACCAACCATAATGTTGAAATCAAAGTTATTCACCGAAACTTCCCCGAACTACAGGAAACGAGCGTTTGCTTCTGTATCCACAAGCAAATGTGGTTTGGCGTTTGCCAATGATAACTCAAACGTGCCTAATACGTGATGAATGGGGTATCATTTCCGTCGCATGAAACCATGGCAGGCGCTCACATCCCCGTAGCATGAACGACGCACTACTTGTGAGCTTTTGAAGTAACGAAACACGAGTCTGTTTACCCATTTTGGGACGAATGCACTGAAATGTGTTTGTAAATGCCAGAGCTACGCTCAAGGGTGAGTCGGCTGATTTGTAGGTAACAATTGCTTGCTAAAATGCAATGGGAGAACCAAAATTTCAATATTTGTGTTTTCTACATCGCCTAATCAAACAATTTGTATTCAGAAAATTGACGGTATTAATATTTAAATAATATGGGCCTGGATTTCCTTTATCTAATAAGTTTTTCTGAACATAAGAACATTGTCATATTTCCACTTAGTGTTTTCTCTGACTTACTGATTACGATAGCAAACCTGAGAATTGTAGCAACAACTAGAGAAGTGTTGCAGTAAATCCTTGACGACTCAAGTTTCCGGCCTGTGAAGTTGACTGCAAAGGGGTGGGAATATTTTGAAAGATATCCATCCAAGTATGAAGGTGTGATAATATTTGGACAGCTAATTCTAGACAGAAAGTTGCTATACATGTGGACAAAATACGATGGTTCATTTCTTGTGTATGGTTCGTGATTCTCTCAGATGTGATATTCCATTGGAAATTAACAGTAAGAATAGTTGACATTTATGGAAATCCCCGAAGTGTATCACAATGTTTAAGATATTGACACCGGACTTCAGTTGCTAGAACTTTTGGTGGAACAATGGTTCCACCCGGTCTTGTTACTCACGATTAGTGAAACAGTATGCTGATTTTGAGTACGACTGACAGAAGGCTAAGACCGCATGTACCATATGAGGACAAATTTTGTCGTATCTTTATATACGCACACAACTTGTTGTTTATTTATAGAACATTTGAAATAGTCTTGTGAACTGAAATGTCAATGTGCGCAGGGCTTGTCACTATCAATACTGTAACTGTACGTACAACCGTTTCGGATCATATAACACGGACTGAAACTTTCGGATAGCATCTAATGTAGAGAAACCTGGTGTCTAGCTGATTCCTCTGTAACCACCTTATGAGACCGTAAGGAAAATAGTTTTTGTTTAGATTTGTTGAAACTGTTCATTTATATCAGTATTAGAAGTAAACCATACATTATCCAGATTAAACATGTAAGGTTGAACAGAGACAACACGGATTTTTAATCACACCAACCCCTGTATAATCAAGATCACGGCAACTTGATAGGTTGCCACAAATCCTGTGTCCACACTGTTTAGCCCTAGTGTCGGATGTATATGAATTACACCTTTGGTGTTTACGACTGAATCAAATCAAAATCATTTTGCATTCTCCTCTTGACTGAAAACAAAAGTTTCCTACGATCTGTCGAGGCCACTGCAATCAGACACCACCCCATTTTATGCGCACGAGAATAACTGTTTGTTACGTTGATACTGCCAGAGAAAGACATGGTCAAGCATTATGGTGATAACGTTAGATCAAATATACAAGGCGTAAAGGCAGAAACGTAATCAACGACTGTTGTTCGAAAAAGTTTGAGAATTTGAGATGATGGATGACACCATCCTGGGTATCAGTAGTCGGCTTATTTGCCTTCTGTACGATTAGTCTGCGGAAGCAGGCAGGTTCGAAAAACTTGCGCTTAATTTTCTTGCTGATGTTCATGCATAGGTATCAGTTGAAATTATTGAAAAGGAATTCACCTGGAACACCTCAACAGCTGTTCCATTGATAACATTACATTGTTATAGAATAGTTCACGATCATATATTGACCGCAAAACATGGTTATCTAGCTATGTTTACACAATTTATGCAGTTCGTCGTGTTCAGTGCGTTCAGTTCACTTTTGGTCGTAAAGTGACACGTTTTCAAGTGTTGTCAGCCGACACAGCCATATCATATATAATAAAGCAAGGGTTTGTATGAGGTTTGTATGGTTTATATGTACACATGATTTATATTTCTACTTACAGTTTTATGACGATAGGGCTGTTACAAATGGAGTGAACTATGTTTTAGGAATGCAAAGTTGTGTAAATTTCGGCAGCACACATAATCCTGTGTTCTTTCTGCGACAGTATTCTCCTATCACACCTGCTTACCGCATGGCGAGCTCAAACAGACAGACACAAACATCCCCGAATGATTTCGCATTTAGAAGAAATGAAGCAATCTCAGTTGGAAGATATCCACAACAGACTTATTACGAATGAAATCAAACAGTTTGGACGTCGTGTTTAACATGTCAACGATAAACAGATTGAAAATATCAAAACGTTAGGAGCACGTTTTAGTACTCTATGATTCAACCAACTAGGGTGTTCTTCCTCCGTTTGTTGTAATCGAATTCGGATTTCGAGGTGGCTGAAACGTAGAATATTTCAACCTGATTCAAACCTTGTGTTGTTCGCTGTCTGTTTATCAACAAGCTCAGTTGGCAGAAAACTTGGATTTTTCTTCACTTTCTGTTTTATTTTCCACTAAAATGTTGAACTCAGATTTTACTGTTGATCAGATTTGCAAATCAAGTCTCTACAGTAAAAGTGGCAACGAAACCAATCACAATTCTATGGACGGCAGAATACTCACTGAAAACTAGTGCGTAATGTTTTCACTGATATACATGCCAATGTTCGTATATGATATTTCTTTGATGAAAACGATCAGCTTTCCATCTGCTTACCCTGATAAAATATACCAAAACCATGTGATTCGTGAAGATCATACGTTTGTCCGTTCAAAAACATGTTATCATGTATGTATATATAAACGAAACTCATGTAACAGCGATGTACGAATACTTAACTAATCAGCTTCCGGCATGAGCTGCACATACTCATTTATATGTAAACAAACGCACGTTGGTGGATAGAAGCCACTGTATCGAGTGGATGAGATTCACAAACCGTGCTCTGTCGCTCACATTCATCTAGTTAACACTGCGGAAGTTGTTCATCCTGCTTGTAGGTTTGTTTCAAATAAAATGACTGAAAACGAATTAATTTCGAGTTGCCCATCCGTGAATTATGAGCCACCGAATTGTGAACTGCTGGTATATTGATAACAGGACCTAGGTGGAAGGTATCACATTGCCTCCCGAAAACATTTATCAGAAAAGAACGTAAATTATGCGTACTGTCCAGTTTACGTGTGACATTCCAATGAGCAGACTTTTAGCTTACCGCTCACCGTGTCCCCTGAAAAACAGGTATTACTGGATAAGAAAATAAGATATCACTGTGAACCACTTTTCAAAGGCTTTTCACTTCATATTGTCATCCAATTATACATAATGTCGTGCACATTTTTTTAGCTATCCACGTCGAGATTACTCGTCATATTAAACGTTATTTCCATCACTATTTAACAGTTCGGTTAAGGAAACCTGTTCAGTTTAACTGGTTAGATTTGGGCCAGAACCCCACATAGGCAAAAATTCCAAATGCGCACTGCATGTTGTATTGATTCCAAAAGAAATATATTGTTTTATACTCTCACCATAGTCATTTACTTGACTTGGATACAATTTACAGAGTATCCAACTCTGTGGAACACATACTTACGTCATTGTGGCCTCCAGAACAGATGTGTTAGTCAGTGTGAGATAGTGAAATCACGCGGCTGACAAGAAGCACAAACATTGCCTATCAATTAGAACTACTCGTGCACGTGACCAGAGAACAGGATTTTATTGCTACATTATAAAATGGTGGATATCAGTAAATGAATGTGAAGTGACTGATCGGTTTCTGTAAATGATTTAATTCATTAATAAAATAGTTCTTGTAGCTACACTTGTAAATGCATCGTGGTTATCTCGCACGGTAAGGTTTGGTTTCATATCAAACGGTACCCGGAATGACTTGCAGATTGAAATGATTTCGTCACGAACGTGTGGATTATTGTTTTAACCTACCTGCAATTACCATATCTGTTAACTCAAAACCATTTCCTTTAACGAGAAAAATAAGCAATCGTGTTGATTTTGGAATTTCACCTATGTGTTGGGATGTATAAGCGCTGTGACAAATCTCCTGCTCTAGATATGTACCACAAAATGTCTTCGGATATTGCCAAAGCTCGTCACTGATTTGTGCTTTCTAGTTTGGACTTATGGAATAACCAGCGGTAGAGCTGTTATTACAAGAACAAGGTTGACCGAATCCACCGGTGCATGTCCAAAATGGAACACCTCTCTTGATCTAAAGACCGAAAGTAACTGAGTTTTGTTTGAACGGATGCTTGTGTACTGAGATTAAGGAAGACTGAAACATTAAAAACCTGCCAAAATTGTGATCACGAACTCCCCATTCTGAATAGTGCTTCGACGCTTTGAATAATATTTCGACACCAAACAAGTGGACTGATGTATGTAGGTTATACGGATAAATAACGGCAGTCTTCCCCGAAACACTGTTCTGAGAGATAGTGGCCACTGCTTCATTTAGGTTTTCGAGGCAAACTCGAATGGTTATCGTTAGGTTGAGATAAGTAACAGCATAAAGTGGATCAACTTTGTGAGAACAAAATTGAATGGAACGTTTGCCAGATTGTCTGTTTCCACTTCTGTTTCATAGCTATACGTGGTACAGTCTGCAAGTTAGCGCACATCTGTTCTTCGTGTGTTAGTCTGCGAATTATGCCATCTTCAACAGAAAGTTAGTTGTGTTTAAAATTCGGTTAGCATTAGAGTAAACCTCTGGCTTTTAAATTTCCAATGAGATTTGTGATTGTAGCAACCATTGACATGCTTCCATATACCAGTATGATAATTGTAGATATCAGGTCGAAATATACGCGTTGCACAACAAAATGACAGACTGTAGGGATAAGTTTATGGACCAGAGTTTATGCATTGTGATAGGGATTTTGATAGTATTGGCAGAAGTGATGCTGAGGTAATCCAACAAAAATCGCCCGCAAAATATCATTTCAAGCGTGAATGTTTGATACACAAAAGCAGTTTAGATGATATAGCATCCAACATCCAAGGCATAACAATTCTTCAGAATGTCAGTGTCACAGTAAGGTTATCTGCTTACCCAGCTTGAATATACCGGTTGCTTAATGGACAAACACAGAATATGATTTCATGGATTACTACTATGTTTAATCACAATTTGTGTTAATCCCAAATACCGGTGGATGATAACCACAAGGCGAAATGTGCACATGGAAGCGTACAAAATTACTCATCAGCGGAGCCGAGCCGAACAGTTGACGCTACCAGGATGAATTTCAGCAACCAATGTTCCATTTTTATTATACAGCCTAGAAATTATTGTCTTGAGACTGGATATCTGGACACTATTGTGGTTCATGCACGTCGATTGGTAGGTAGCACTTCATCATCCACATGTTCGTGGTGCTCTGTTAAACTCATCATTGGTCAAGAAAGCTGTCATACAAACATGTATGCAAGGTACACTGTTTCTATTTGGGGATACAAACATTTACTGGTCAGTCTATTGATGGGTTCATGCATCTGACTTCCAATTCAAGTGATCATCATGAAAGATTAGTCCTCCCAAAGTGTTCGCGCAATGATCACAGGTCCATATGTGACATTGCAGAGACAAGGCGATTCACATCGGTTACTGGGTTCAGCTTGCTAACGTGAATGTCTCTGTAAATATTGGCTGATCCGGAGTTAAACTACTCATATTAGGTCAGCTCTGATGGACTGACCTGAGGTTTGTGTGGCTCGGAATTTTACAGAGTCATGCGATTCATGAACAGATGATTTCCTCTGCTGATTATCCTATCCGGTATCACGAAAATTATTCACACCCACTGAATTAAGTGTTCTTCCGCAGAGTCCAGTTCTGTGACGTGTAAGAGTTGTCCGTATTTGAACCAGTAAAGGAAGTTCTTAATATACCGCTGGCAACTTATTCTGATATACGTCATCCATAATTTCGGAATGCCAGTAAGTGCCGTTTCGAAAAAAAATGTGGTGCATATTTGTATCCCCGTATACAACATTGAATGTTTCTGGCTAGATGAATGGGGATAAGCGTAAAGAGTTCATAACGCACATCTCAAAATGTAGCAAGCGTGCGACAGAGTCGTTCCTCCAATACCTGCACCTCCGGATAGCAGTTACTAGCCCTCGTTCATGGACCTTTGGGGGATTTGACGAAGATCAGAAAGAAGACGGTCGCTACCATATGCTGACATTTCCTTCACCCCCGTTAGTCACACACGTAACAAGTGCACTACGTAGATAGCAGATAAACAAACAGACAAAAGGTAGTTATGGTATCATACCATGCACACCATATAATCAAGAACGCAGCAGAAACAATATTCCCCAGCCATCGTTTTGTAAACAACGCCATCTGAGAAGTTCATGCTAGTGTGGTTTCGTTAAGTGCTAGTAGATTCGTGTTCCGACTGCTCAACAACGCGCCGAATGAGCTAACTAGGTGAGGTCTGGTAAGGTCTGCTCTCTGTAGCTCGGATGATCTCAAGGGCGGGATGACGGCTGGCTGCATCACAGGTAAAGTCGAGGTACTTGATGCATAGATTGAAATTTGGTATTTCTCCAAGTGCAACCAAAAACTGTATCTTTAGATATGCTTCCGGGGGGCAAACTGTCGACCTCGCAATTAGATCGGGATGCTTCCGGCTATCAGCTGTAGTGCAGGTAGGCAATTACCCCAGAAAGACGAATGAGAAGCGTATTCATCACCTGCTGAAAAATTGCAGCAGCCGTCTTGATACAAAACGGCGGTGTGGTATGCTGAACCAACATGCGGCGGGCTTTGATACTGATCAAATCACAACACCTTATTGTTAATCCCGGACGTTCAATGGTTGTCCGAGCCGCGGTCAGTCTATTTGCAACGTGTGCTGAGAGGTTGGATCTAGAATAGTTGCGTCTGTAATGCAGCGAGCGTCTATATTTCCGAGCTCAGTGAGCAACCGATTCGGACCCAAAAAAGACGGTCGTAAAAGCTAGTTTCTTACTAATAAGGTGTTAAGTTACAAGAAGATTATTATAAGCCAAATAGAAGACAAAACCAAACCCCACTATTGGATCCACCAAGTGAACACGTCCCGAGATTGATGGTCCACGTGAATACGATCACATGCAACAGACCCTTAATGGCAAAACGATCAAGCGCAAAATGAGACCAGGTTACACCTAAACAAAGGCTCAGCAGTGGGAAGAACAGAATAAAAAACTACGCGGGGATGAGCTTCCATAGGTAAACAATATCAAGACTTATTAATACATCCAGATTAATGTCCGTAAGAGAAGTGCTGCTTCACGCGTGCAATTTGAATGGCTATTTCTGTCTTTGCAGGAAAGGCTCTCAATCTCTACAAGAAGATTTGAAATATAAGGGAAAGAGCCAACGAGCAGTGACTAGATAAGATAAGGGGGCATTGTCACCAACTTTTTATAAAACACAACGATCTTCAAACACTGAATGCAACCAGCTAATTCGATACCGAGTGCTACTTGCATCTGCAGATAAGCGTCAGCAATATCCCGTTTAGCGAAACAAATTCCGTCACTGACGCTTATGCACATATTTAATGGTGCTGGACGTGGACAGTAGTTCGAGTTCAAGACACAATTTAACCCATTAGAGAAATCGGCACGGATGTGAATCGGGTCGTTGACTTTCTTAATCACGACAACTGATACACGAATGGGGAGTTCCTGTTCTTCAAGGTGTTTGGACGCTGCGTCTACGAATGTCAAGGCGGCGTACAATACTGACCTTTCCAGGACGGAAGGCGGGTTGAAATCCTGGTGGTCGATTCAAGATTGCTTGGGCCCGAGAGCAGAGTTCCAGAACTTCCGGAAACATCCCTGCGAACCTTTGGGTGGTTGCAGTAGTTGTATTGCGTGGAACGGCTGTGGACCGCACCTGGTTGCAGAGTGCTTAAACTGGAAGGTCGTCCAGGCCGATCCAGCCAGTCGAGCCCGAGCAACCCGAGGATCGAGGCAGAGACGTGGCAAAAACCGTTAATAGTGATCTCCCGAAAAGAGACGTAACATCACCGTTGACCGGTTGATTGGAAAAAGCCGCATTAAGCCTTGGTGGTAGATTGAGACCTCTGTCGGATTGGAGGATGGCCAAGCATTCTCCAAAGATTCTGTGGGGTAACTACTTTTTGACGTAGTTTCCAACTATAATGGAGCTGGAAAGCCATCAATGAGGCCCGACATAAACTTCCGTCGACTAAGAATGTTGACCAGTAAGATGGTCAGCAGATTCAGCTGTCCGCCAGCTGGTTCAGGTCTGATATTCGAGTTGAACTTGGAGCCGCACCACGGCTTGAAGATAGAGAAGCCACCGTCAATAAGCAGGGTTTGACGGAGGTTGTCTTTGTGTTCTGGTTGATCACACCGTCTGAAAGGGGAGTCACGATGAGCATGCCAGGCGCCACAATGTTTGCAGGGGGACGAAGGTGTCTTTTTGGCGTTTGAGCACTGAGGATGCAAGCCAGATGCTACAAGAAGTGAATCAGGGCCACGGTGTGGTGGGCGATCACGGGGTTGTGTGCTATTGTCCAAACCGTGTCCAAATAAATCGAAGCATATCGCATGTACGACTCCAGTGCCACGCGGGACCACCATGGCCTCGTGTTTGGGGTTGATGCTGCGATGATACTCGCGGATGTGCATGTAAGGGGTCGTCATTTGACATTACTTGTCCCTGTTCAGTAAGCGAGTACAAATGTTTGCGTCTTTCAAAGGGTGAAGACTGCAGAGAAACACCAGACATACGAAGTGATCCTCGATAGGCGAATAAAGTTCAAAGCGCTGATACTAGCGACTGAAAGCGTCAGCATAGGTGACGTATTTGTCGTAGTCAGACTTTTAGTCACATTTAGTCACCTATACCTTGTGTTAAACAAGGAAGACTGGTCTCTGAGAATGGGCCGCAGCGTCACAATAGCTTTATCGATGGACCTGCCGCGTGGATTTTTTGGAAGAATGAATTTGACGTACTTCTGGTGTTGGACAATACCTAGTTCACGTAAGACGAGAACCTTCCACGGTTCATTCTGCTTGCCTGAATCGGCATTATGTCTCTCACTTTAAAAATAAAATGATCACAAACTCGCTCATGTGCACGAGGTCTGTGGTGACCAAGAAAGGAAGATCGGGAAGTAGGCCGGACAGAAGTGTTGACGTTACTGCGAGGCCCCAAACGGAAGACATGCATGTTGTTGGCACATGTTTATGCCAACATTGAGGGTTACCTGAACAACAATGCGCTAGGTCTTCTGCAAGATAAATTAAAGGGTATTTTTGGGTAACTGGAGGCTTCAGCTACAGTTGTCTTGTTGATAGTGACGTCAAAGTAAAGACATAATTCCCTGTTGTAGTATTAAGTCAAAACGCAGAAGGAGGTCAGCTGCAGTGACGACTGTGCAAACACTATGAATTTCCGATCTGCAGCATAAGTACATGGAATACCAGAATTTATCGTTAATATACTTTTTGTGCGTATTCGTCAACATATAACTGTCAGATTTTAAGCCAACAGTGTTTTCAACTTACGTTTTCTCCCTTAGCGTACTTGATGTGCCACTGGTTTGCAGCCCGGAGTCTGTCAGCAATATCTTGAAAGCGGTGCGATCACTAGTTTACAGATATCAACGAGGCTGCGGAGTGCTCGGTGCAGTCAATGCCACAACTTACTGGAAAAGACTGGTTGCGTTTCAGGTAATGTCCATAGCTAAAAGTCGGAATTTGGATCTATGCCAATCTGAAATTTTTGGACGAGACCAAATTTTGGAACATCAGTCATTGTTTAAAGGCTGTCGGTTATTCCGTCATGAACTTCGACGAGAGTTGAATTTGATTGACAGAAATGCACCGTACAACTGTTGAACTGGACGTGATTGAAACAGTCTACAGTCCAGCCATAGGTCAGGCTGAGACTAGTCAGGGTTCTTTGCATTCTTTAATATTTCAGGTAGGATTCATCCTCCAACTGATCTGATTGACTGTTGGCACAAGTCTTCGAACTTCTCCGAAATGCAACATTTTGAGGTACACAGGACGCAAATGTCAATATTATAATCGATGGCGTTTCTTGAGCTGTGAGAGCAAAATTCATACGTCAGTTATCCCAGTTCGTTACACTGTTATCCTCATCATACTTCCAACGTGTCCGATGATAATTTAAAACTGACAGCAGTCGAAATACCGATTCAGTGTTAGCTATAAACGGTTACAAATTACCTACTACCTTCTTCTACTTTGAACAACGTCATCTGATTCAGGATGAGTGACGCCATCTGGAATAAATTGTATTCGGCTTGGTGGGTTTTTACTGTTTCAAACTACCAATTTCGAGGACACCATTTCAGTAACCCCTGAGCATACAAAAGCGATGTATAACTGAATGGATAGGTTGATCACATTGCGGGGTAACCTGAACGAAGATTTCCAAGCAGGATAACTCAACTGAATGGTTACAATATTGACAAAAATTCAGTGTAATCATAGCTAGTTGTTATTCAGTCGGAGATTGTTTCAAACAATATGACGTTTACCCCAGTTTAAACAAACTGTGGTGTGTGAAAAATGTTGAAATGTTTCTCCTCTCTACATCGAATATCAGACAACCTCATCTTCAACTGGTTTATTGCTTCTCATGTATTGCTTTTGTACGATTTTTCGTGCTGCCCACTCGACCCTCAACACAGTTTTTGAGTTACACTTTTATTTTCAACAAAACTTTTCTTAATTTCAGTGATTATCAACATTTCACAAAACCGGAAACGTCTGCGCTAAAAGCCTGCTTTACAAAATTCACCAATATTGATATGGTTTACAAAAACGCGTTCTCAAGTATTTCATTGCATCCAGTGCACACAAGTTAAACTGTGAACAACAGGTTCTAAAGACCATTTGCTAACCATTGATCAACTCACATTTTGTTCAAGCTTAACCTTAACGTTATTGTTTCATACACAATATCTAATGGGAAAAGCATTCAATAATTGGTGTTTGTGGTTACTGTTCGATAACTTTTTTAGAAGCCAAATGAATGGAACGCAGTCAATAATGTGTTATTTGTTAGTGACAAAAATACAGGCATGCCATTATGCATCAAATTTGAAGACAACAAGATAAGAACCAAACACAAAAATTCTACAGCTTTCTGTTTTCTGTTCTATTTCAACCCCTTGTTTAGGACTTGACGAATAACTCTGCAATCGTCATCCAGTTCTATCTCAGTGTATCATCCAAGAAGGAGATTACCCAGCGTACTCGACCACTGCACGCTGACCGTGGATGATTTAGTTGGCATGTATATAGATATTAACCGTTGACTATGTGGTTCAGGACAACCGTAGATCATCTGAAAAGCTTAGAAAAAACTTGGTTGGAAACGTACAGATTTGTTGAAAACTTTTTGCGTCTTGTCTTCTGTGAACTCTAAGACCGACAACAGGTAGTGGCATGACGTCAGTGGTTGCCAGGTATATTGTCTGCGATAGAGAGAACAAGTAGTCAATTGTAACCGCTGACTAAAACCTCCTCATGCCCAGTCGGCTTACAGTCAATTCGCGACGACAGACGATCGATAAATATATGGTATATTTGCAATACGATGGGAAATCTACAGGTGTAATACTAGTCAGAAGAGATAGTGAGTAATGGATTATAAGTAAACAGAACTTCAAACCTGGGTTAGTTCTAGTGACTCAACTTACACTGTTGAATTTGGACTCCAGATTAAGACGTGGCTCAAGAACTATTTCATGATTGAGTGCTTACCAGTCACCTTGTTATCAGAGTAGTGGTCACAAGAGCAGCGAAAGCCTCAGATTTGCACTCATCACAGTTGCACTTATCCAAAATTGGTAGTCGTATAAAATGCTATGATAAGCATTGGTGTCATACCATCCAAATTAGTGACCACTGTCAAAGGATCAACAAATATCTCGAATTTACCGGCAGCTTCAACCAAATGAAAATCGATGTTTAAACTTAAAGAATTGCATATATTTGGCATTCAAACCATTTGTGCAAACACTTTAGGACGTGTTGAGTTAACAGTTTATTTGGCTAACGTGAACACATCATGTTGTCCGACTCAACACCTGACATCTTCTATTGCTTCCATAAATTCTACTTGAATTTACGTAAAACACCGCGACAACTGGTAATATTCGCGCCGCATCGGAATGCTTTGTCAGCGTCCACATCTGATTTACAACCCAAGACCAACCAAAGATTAATTATAAAACATCCTTCCCCAGTTACGAATTTAAACAGTGAAATCAGAAGACCGGTTTTGCAAGATAGTAATACCATTTCGTATGTTCTCGTCCGAGTTTGAAAAAGAAGACACGCTCGCCTTTCTGGACATTAACATCAAGCGACGAAATGACGGTACAGTGTGTCGATCGGTACCTCGCAAGTCTACCTGGGGAGGACAATATTTGAATTTCA
>QNGE01001732.1:82136-147176 GCA_008508345.1 Paragonimus westermani
TGTACCCATTTAGGTAAATGTTCCTTCATTCTGGAGATCAAGCATCTCTCGGTTCTGCCTATGTAACTTTCTCCGCAGTTACATACAAATTGGTAAACACAATGTGAAGTGGCACCGATAGGCTGATCTCCTTTGATTGAAGGCACTGGTAGTTTCTGAGTCCGAGCGATTACACGGAGTTCAGCTGCATCTAATGTTCGTTTAAAGGTGTTCACTGTAGAGAAAAAGAGAGTCTACATAGAGCTACCCTTTAGGGGTGATTATGTCATGCAGCAAACAACACAGCGATTAAGAAATTCAATTAAACGAATCGAATGAACGATCTCAAAGAGAAGGCATGCCAAAAAAATGGTTGCATTGCTATAAGCAGAACATTAAGCATTTCTTGAAATAATGTTTGTTTACCAACTGAAAATTATCCCTCACGTGTTGCACATTCCACACTATGCATAAATATTTGGCTGCCACATTAAATATTCCTTGGTTAGCCGATGGGCTACAACAGCGAAATGGTAGGAGCAGATGGTACGTTTTAGTGAGCAACCGTGTTCTTCAAACAGATGCTGACCTAATCAGAATGCTACTCTTAGTTAGAAGTTTAGCAGGCATTTTTAAATTGCTCCATTCATTTGACAACTTCGCAGCAGAATTTGCAAAACAAAAACTGACTAATAAACTCGGCCTCACACCGAAACTATATTAGGGAGGAAATGTTGTGTATTATTTTCCACAGATCAAACACCATCGAAAAATGAGCGCTTTTTTGTATTCAACAAAGTACTTCAGCTAGCCCACGTCGAGAGGGAGCACTAGACTCGATTTTTGCTGGAATTAGAGCTCTCAGGTACCGCATACTCTTGCCAAAACTGAAATGTTAACTCCTAACACTGCGCATGAGTCTAGCGTGTTAACCACTACGCCAGTAACCTCACAATAAGCATTAGCATATGATCTTATCTGAACGTTCTACCACTAACCTGTTCAAATATTGGGCAGATTGGGTGGATTAGAAAATAGCACACTCGTAATATTTCTGCTTAATATGTTCGATGCTCCTGTGACCAGAACTCAGTTAAGTTGAAGCTGTTACATCCACTCCAAAACCTGCGCATAATTCTGAGAAACAGTATAGCATTTGGTGGCCCGGAATACGTACTACCCTAGCGAAATTCAGCATTTCATTCTCCATAATCTATTTGGTTTGTACCGTGTTCCTGCCGATATGAAAAAAGAACTTGCCCATCTGTACGTTCACATCGGATGCTCGAACAGGCAAAATACCGTATTAAGTATTAACAAAGATAGTAAAAGTTACTAAACCCATGGCAGCTGAGTATAAAATAGTTCAAGGAGTTCTGTACAGTTGTGCAAAATTCCCTAGATGCGCATTAAGTTCTTATGCATGTATAAGGCACTTGATTAATTATATCAAATTAGAGAAAAGATGACATTTTTGGCCACTGTGGATCATGCAATTTTCTGGTGGTCGATTTCAACACTAGTTGCCACAACCTGATGTTAGCTTCTTTGTATATCTGGGAAAATTCGATCACCTTCAATATCACGAAGACTATGCGGACCAACTTTTGATACGTTTCTTGCCAAAATATGAATGCATAACAGATTTCGTAGGACAAATCGACGGAGTTGATCAATTATCAACCATCTTATTTGTGGCCCTATTCTCGAGCTGTCACACTGTATTCGTGTGTGTTGTTCCCTGTTCTCATAGCTAACGGAAATATACGACTTTAGATTACGTGATCATTTGACTCGTTTGGTGCACGTCATTTATTGTGGGTTTCTGCGTCATGTTCGTGTTCTCCACATGTCCTAAGTGTGAATCAGTACTGTCAACCATGAACAGTGCAGAATAATCTGAGCAGTATTCAGCGGGTTGCAATGGGACAAACCGAAAAAATGTGTTTGGAAAACTGGGTGGTTGCGGAATAATAATCTAGGTAGACCATGGCGACTTTTGAAAAACGTTATATGTAAAATTTTACTGCGAAACTAACAGTAACATCGTTAAGTGATAAACTGTACGCGACTTGGAGGATATTCCCTAGCATATGCCTGATGAGATATAGCGAAGTGTACTCGAGCGATACATTGTGCAAAACAATGTTCCTGGCTGCTTTGTTCTAATTTGCTACCAGAAAAGGTTGTTTTGCTTTTCTGGGGATATTACCTAACCATAGGTCCTAATCACACGCAGTCAAACTATCCAGTCAAGCTCATACGCATGAATTACCTTTGAATATCTTTCAAAGTGTCGACCTATTTAAAAACGCATAATTCAGTTACCCTCGTGAGCCCAACATCGTCAAGGTAACCATGTGAAAAACTTTGTGCTGGTGGTTCAACAACACGTATTAGGGGGTGGTGACATTATGTCAGAAGTTTTACGTGCTTGGTTAAACATCCCAGAAGCATGGTCAGTCTTACGGAATATTGTTCGCTGGTATACATTTTCCTTGACCAACAACACCATAAAATTATAGACATATTGTTCCGATTCGAAAAGATTGAGAATATTTCACGTATACAACATGAACGAGAGTATTCAAGGCGGCAAGTGTGCTACAGAGAGCAGGTAAACAGAACAGTTATTCTGATATGCACCCTTGAATCATTCGCTTCTTGCATAGCTTCCTGAAGTTGCTAGGGAATTGCGAATAATTAATGAGAACTATTTCAGTTGTATTTCTGATAACCAGTCCAAATATGGAAAAGATTGAATGTTACGCATTTTCGTGTCAGCTAATTGTTGTTCCCAATTAATGATGTTCATCATTGTGTATAAAGGCTGACCGATTATTGTTGTGCACAATACTCCACCGAGATTGCTCCGTGATGTCCCCACACTAGTCAAGCGAACAACATCTATGATCCGATGGTGGAACGGAAGTCGTTACAGGACAAATGAATAAGGAAACACTACTACGGGTGATCGTTCAGTTAATCTTAATAAACACCGCATCACAGTGGTAACAATTGTCATCTCAACTAACATGGGTCAAAAGTTAACAGAACACAAGCATTTCAGGAATTAGATCAGCACACCGACATGGACCTCTTGACTCCACTCTGCCTACTGTGAAACAGTTGGTTCCCTTCATAAATTTGAACATAGCAGTGAGAAGACGGACACTGGTAGATGCCAGCATTTTGTATTGTCTCTTCAGTACCAGATAACAATAACCAGGAACATATATAAAAGACACTAATGGGATGGTGTGAAGAAACAAAATAGAATATGGGATGGAGAACGACAAAACCGAATCATTAAGTCCATGGGAGTCTAAGGCTTACATATAATTGCTTTTGTGCACATTGTGCTGGCTTGAGACAGCTAACCGCGATCGCCTCAGTAAAACGCAGGAAACACGGATACGCATGGCGTATTATGATCCTGAATGTCGATTTGGGGTTAATCCGGTGACCAGTGGCTAACATGTGCCTGGAGATAGAGGAGGCCGGAAGTTTGCGCGATCCCGGGACGAAGCAATTAGTTTGCGCAGTCACATCTTGAACCCATTTCGGTAAATTTTCCTTCATCCTAGAGTTCAGGCACCTGTCAGTTCTGCCGATGCAACTTTCGTCACAGTTACGTACAAACTGATAAATACAGTGTGAGTTGGTGCCAATATGTTGTTGTCCCTTTGCTGAAGGAAACGGTAGCTTCTAAGTTCGGTCAACGAGTACGATTTCAGCCACAGTGTGTGTTAACTTGGTGAACGCGACGAGACGTTTTGTAGTTCGAACCGAAGAAGTGTCAACTTTGAACGGTAATTCAATTTAGACTTTCTTTTTCCTAACCGTGCTATACGCTGTTGGCTGTGTTTAGTAATAAATCTTAGCGGATACCCACTATCCTGCAAAGTGATTGTAAGCAGTCTTAGTTCATCACCTAAACATTCTGATGAACAAATGCGCCTACCGTGCATAAACAAAGTTATGGCCAACGCTTGCTTGTTCTTCATTGATGTGAAGATTATGAAGTGAGTGTACTGACCAGTCCAGGTTGGCTTTCGATATACATACCTTCTTACTGAACCATCATCCTTGAGACCGATGAGGATGGTTAAAAACGATAGGCATCGGTTCTTTTCCAGCTTATAAATGACTTTCAGGTTGGCATGAAATGCGTTGAACCAACTTACCATCTCACCGGTCGTTTACGGAGATTAGGCAAATAGGCAGATGTCATCCACATAAAGTTTTTAGAATGGAGGTGACTAAAAGTTTTGAGCAATTCATCCTTCTACCATCAGCATGTTACTTGTTACTGAAGAGGCAATCCACCAGTGTCCGTCTTCTCCTGACTGTTGTGTCTACTCATATCTGTTGCCGTTTTAACTATCCGTAGAAGATTGGACAATGTTGGAGAACAGAGCACACAATCTGCCAACTAACTTGAACTTCTGACATTAATAATTGTCGACTGTTTTCGAAAAGAAGCGTTTGACCAGTCAGTTCGTATAATCAAACCACCTCTAACTTTAGACCAAAGCTGGATGTAGGAACTAATGATGAGTGCTAACTATGCACACAGATTATGTAGGAACAAAATCATTAGGTGGGAGGATTTAACTTCTACTAAGAGAGAACCAGCAAAACGTGAACAAGAAATACTTACGTTGTTTACTCAGTATCACAAGCATCAATATTCCCCCACTCGGTAATCCTGTAAGCATCGCAAACTACGCATTAGATAATCTGAAAAAATGCACCAATAGTCAAAATTAAACCCAGGGAAAACGGAGTACATCTTTCCTTGCAAAAGACGTATCTCACAGTCCTTATTGAGAGCCGCACAGTGAAAGATACGCTTTCCGAAGACCATGCTGGTTCAGTCTGAATTGTTCCCTCTACAAGGGAGCATGATTGTATGGGGCCAATCTGCTAAAAGGTACATGCATATCACCAACGAATGTTTGCATGTTTCGCATTTAGGTAAATATTCAAGTTTCAACCAGAACGATTCAGTCGATGCAAGTTATGCCATAGTCACGCTTCATCAGTAGCACGCATGCATGTGCTATCATCACAGAAGCATCTTCCCCGACTTCAACATCAGTGACTCGCATTAGGCCCCACCGAATTACGAAAATGACACGCTCACAAAAATCTGTTCGTACGTATTGTCCTACTGGACTAACCGCTCCGAAGAGTGACAAGACATCCAAACCCACCCCACTTATTAAGTAGGTTTATGCTGTACAAGCCAATGGACTTGCTGAGTCTCATGCCTAGATGTTTGTGAGCGATAGACCTGAAGTGAATTCACTACAGAGATATGTTACGGGGAATTCCACCAGCGCCAGCTTTCACCTCTTATGGTTGTGTACAATAATATGACTCGTTAATGCGTGCTTCCTCGTTCAGTATGTTCCATTTATGGATAATATCGGTATCGTCATCATGACATAACGCATACGCAGTAATTTAAAGTATTTACCAACAGTTTTGCCGTAATTGTTGACTGGCCTGATGACGTGATGCTAATGAGTGTAAGCAACAATATTGTCGATTGAAATCAGCACAGATTAGGTCAGATTTTTGGTTTGTGTTGTGTACCCTGTTGAGTCGATGGTCCACCTTCCATATTTTAACAAAGTTACCGAGAAGACGATAATCATTAGGTTATACGTGATTCGTAAAATAAGTGAGATGATATTCCTTAACCTCTCGTGGAACATCCGGTTTTTTTTCAAATTCTTCTACTACTAACTGTCACAAGCTGGTGTTGTGTCTTCATCTACCTCAATGACTCATATTTTTCCACAAAGCATCGGCTAACGACGACGATCCCTTGGCTGTGCGGTCGAACTTCCGATACGTTTTATGGCAAACTACAAATCAAAACCGTAATTTCGAGAGCATTCTACTGCGTCTGTCGGCTACCGGTCTTCTTGTTCTTGGTGCTGCTATACATCTTGTAGGTTTCATTCATCCGCGCTTCCACCTGTGCTCGTGGCCAACAGAACCCATTGTCTCTGGTGGCATCTTCTAAGGGCTATTCTGGAACGTGGACATTGTTACCACCTCCAACGTTGTTCGTGTGTTGCACATATCTCTTGTGTCACTCAGCTTTACCAACGGTGAAGAGAGCACAACTGGATGAGGGGCATTCAATGATTTGCAGTGGGGCGAATACAAAAGATGTGCTTGACAAAATTGTGAGGTTAAATCTTAACGATCATTGTTGTGTGGGTCTGGTAAGGCATACTTCAACGGCTCATGACAAACTTTCGTTTCATACACTACTGCGAAAGCGGGAGTAGTATAATATTTGGAGGTAAATTGTAGGTGACTTGGGAATTGCCGTTTATTGTTAGCTCATAGTCATCCAGCCAGATTCTTATGTATGAAAGCACTGGGCGCATGTTTCGATACTCCCAGCCATTTAGTAGTATACAACTCGTTTGCGCAGATGTCCCATCTTTGTTAAAATATCCATGTGATCAATTGTGTTGCTGGTTTAAGTGCGTTCTTATAGGCAGTTAGATTATGTTGTTTGCATAAGCTTGAGGAAAATTCTTAGAGTCATGGTCGATCCCTCCCCCCGATTACTGCTAGGTGCTATGCATTGCCTCTAGCGAATAAAACATGGAGACTTTAAATACTCTCCTAATAAGAAAAGACTATGAACATTTATTAAATGTGAAATGAGCATGAGTATCCACACTGAATTCCGCGTCTATGAAACGCATGTAGATAAGATAAACTTCCAAGTGTGCAGCGTTAGCATGCGCGTTTACTAGTGTAACAAAATAATCAAACAAATTCAGTGTGACAAAAGTTATCTGTACCGTACTTTCTTGCTAGTTGGCTGCCGTGAAGGGTGTTCACCGTCGATTCTATGGAATGTCCCTTTAGTTGTTGTGCACAGTATCCCACCCAAGTAACACGAGGAAATTTTAAAGATAGTCATTAGCGTAACTCGTCGAATTCGTTTCCAGGATATAGTCCGTTCCATGGTGAGCGTTTAACGAAAGGCTAAATTATTCTGGAAAAATACCGCGCCACACTAGCAACGACGTTTCATCAAAGTCAGCTAGGGTTATAAGCCAACAGAACGGAGTCACTTTATACTCAACTTTACCATTAATATCTTGGAGATGACTACTCACACTGCAGAGATCACGACTAATGAATCTTTAAACAGTGAAATCAGAAGGCCGGTTTTGCAAGATGGTAATACCATTTCGTATGTTCTCGTCAGTTGCTAACACATAACAGCAGTGAAAATAAAAGAAACTATTCAAGCGAATTAAGTTCATGCATCAAGTCAATGTATACACTAGTCTGTCACTGGTCAAAACCATGGCAGACGGAGGTTCAAGGTCAACAGCTTTTGCACGCAGAGGACNAAACCGGTCTTCTGATTTCACTGTTTAAATTCGTAACTGGGGAAGGATGTTTTATAATTAATCTTTGGTTGGTCTTGGGTTGTAAATCAGATGTGGACGCTGACAAAGCATTCCGATGCGGCGCGAATATTACCAGTTGTCGCGGTGTTTTACGTAAATTCAAGTAGAATTTATGGAAGCAATAGAAGATGTCAGGTGTTGAGTCGGACAACATGATGTGTTCACGTTAGCCAAATAAACTGTTAACTCAACACGTCCTAAAGTGTTTGCACAAATGGTTTGAATGCCAAATATATGCAATTCTTTAAGTTTAAACATCGATTTTCATTTGGTTGAAGCTGCCGGTAAATTCGAGATATTTGTTGATCCTTTGACAGTGGTCACTAATTTGGATGGTATGACACCAATGCTTATCATAGCATTTTATACGACTACCAATTTTGGATAAGTGCAACTGTGATGAGTGCAAATCTGAGGCTTTCGCTCCTCTTGTGACCACTACTCTGATAACAAGGTGACTGGTAAGCACTCAATCATGAAATAGTTCTTGAGCCACGTCTTAATCTGGAGTCCAAATTCAACAGTGTAAGTTGAGTCACTAGAACTAACCCAGGTTTGAAGTTCTGTTTACTTATAATCCATTACTCACTATCTCTTCTGACTAGTATTACACCTGTAGATTTCCCATCGTATTGCAAATATACCATATATTTATCGATCGTCTGTCGTCGCGAATTGACTGTAAGCCGACTGGGCATGAGGAGGTTTTAGTCAGCGGTTACAATTGACTACTTGTTCTCTCTATCGCAGACAATATACCTGGCAACCACTGACGTCATGCCACTACCTGTTGTCGGTCTTAGAGTTCACAGAAGACAAGACGCAAAAAGTTTTCAACAAATCTGTACGTTTCCAACCAAGTTTTTTCTAAGCTTTTCAGATGATCTACGGTTGTCCTGAACCACATAGTCAACGGTTAATATCTATATACATGCCAACTAAATCATCCACGGTCAGCGTGCAGTGGTCGAGTACGCTGGGTAATCTCCTTCTTGGATGATACACTGAGATAGAACTGGATGACGATTGCAGAGTTATTCGTCAAGTCCTAAACAAGGGGTTGAAATAGAACAGAAAACAGAAAGCTGTAGAATTTTTGTGTTTGGTTCTTATATTGTTGTCTTCAAATTTGATGCATAATGGCATGCCTGTATTTTTGTCACTAACAAATAACACATTATTGACTGCGTTCCATTCATTTGGCTTCTAAAAAAGTTATCGAACAGTAACCACAAACACCAATTATTGAATGCTTTTCCCATTAGATATTGTGTATGAAACAATAACGTTAAGGTTAAGCTTGAACAAAATGTGAGTTGATCAATGGTTAGCAAATGGTCTTTAGAACCTGTTGTTCACAGTTTAACTTGTGTGCACTGGATGCAATGAAATACTTGAGAACGCGTTTTTGTAAACCATATCAATATTGGTGAATTTTGTAAAGCAGGCTTTTAGCGCAGACGTTTCCGGTTTTGTGAAATGTTGATAATCACTGAAATTAAGAAAAGTTTTGTTGAAAATAAAAGTGTAACTCAAAAACTGTGTTGAGGGTCGAGTGGGCAGCACGAAAAATCGTACAAAAGCAATACATGAGAAGCAATAAACCAGTTGAAGATGAGGTTGTCTGATATTCGATGTAGAGAGGAGAAACATTTCAACATTTTTCACACACCACAGTTTGTTTAAACTGGGGTAAACGTCATATTGTTTGAAACAATCTCCGACTGAATAACAACTAGCTATGATTACACTGAATTTTTGTCAATATTGTAACCATTCAGTTGAGTTATCCTGCTTGGAAATCTTCGTTCAGGTTACCCCGCAATGTGATCAACCTATCCATTCAGTTATACATCGCTTTTGTATGCTCAGGGGTTACTGAAATGGTGTCCTCGAAATTGGTAGTTTGAAACAGTAAAAACCCACCAAGCCGAATACAATTTATTCCAGATGGCGTCACTCATCCTGAATCAGATGACGTTGTTCAAAGTAGAAGAAGGTAGTAGGTAATTTGTAACCGTTTATAGCTAACACTGAATCGGTATTTCGACTGCTGTCAGTTTTAAATTATCATCGGACACGTTGGAAGTATGATGAGGATAACAGTGTAACGAACTGGGATAACTGACGTATGAATTTTGCTCTCACAGCTCAAGAAACGCCATCGATTATAATATTGACATTTGCGTCCTGTGTACCTCAAAATGTTGCATTTCGGAGAAGTTCGAAGACTTGTGCCAACAGTCAATCAGATCAGTTGGAGGATGAATCCTACCTGAAATATTAAAGAATGCAAAGAACCCTGACTAGTCTCAGCCTGACCTATGGCTGGACTGTAGACTGTTTCAATCACGTCCAGTTCAACAGTTGTACGGTGCATTTCTGTCAATCAAATTCAACTCTCGTCGAAGTTCATGACGGAATAACCGACAGCCTTTAAACAATGACTGATGTTCCAAAATTTGGTCTCGTCCAAAAATTTCAGATTGGCATAGATCCAAATTCCGACTTTTAGCTATGGACATTACCTGAAACGCAACCAGTCTTTTCCAGTAAGTTGTGGCATTGACTGCACCGAGCACTCCGCAGCCTCGTTGATATCTGTAAACTAGTGATCGCACCGCTTTCAAGATATTGCTGACAGACTCCGGGCTGCAAACCAGTGGCACATCAAGTACGCTAAGGGAGAAAACGTAAGTTGAAAACACTGTTGGCTTAAAATCTGACAGTTATATGTTGACGAATACGCACAAAAAGTATATTAACGATAAATTCTGGTATTCCATGTACTTATGCTGCAGATCGGAAATTCATAGTGTTTGCACAGTCGTCACTGCAGCTGACCTCCTTCTGCGTTTTGACTTAATACTACAACAGGGAATTATGTCTTTACTTTGACGTCACTATCAACAAGACAACTGTAGCTGAAGCCTCCAGTTACCCAAAAATACCCTTTAATTTATCTTGCAGAAGACCTAGCGCATTGTTGTTCAGGTAACCCTCAATGTTGGCATAAACATGTGCCAACAACATGCATGTCTTCCGTTTGGGGCCTCGCAGTAACGTCAACACTTCTGTCCGGCCTACTTCCCGATCTTCCTTTCTTGGTCACCACAGACCTCGTGCACATGAGCGAGTTTGTGATCATTTTATTTTTAAAGTGAGAGACATAATGCCGATTCAGGCAAGCAGAATGAACCGTGGAAGGTTCTCGTCTTACGTGAACTAGGTATTGTCCAACACCAGAAGTACGTCAAATTCATTCTTCCAAAAAATCCACGCGGCAGGTCCATCGATAAAGCTATTGTGACGCTGCGGCCCATTCTCAGAGACCAGTCTTCCTTGTTTAACACAAGGTATAGGTGACTAAATGTGACTAAAAGTCTGACTACGACAAATACGTCACCTATGCTGACGCTTTCAGTCGCTAGTATCAGCGCTTTGAACTTTATTCGCCTATCGAGGATCACTTCGTATGTCTGGTGTTTCTCTGCAGTCTTCACCCTTTGAAAGACGCAGACATTTGTACTCGCTTACTGAACAGGGACAAGTAATGTCAAATGACGACCCCTTACATGCACATCCGCGAGTATCATCGCAGCATCAACCCCAAACACGAGGCCATGGTGGTCCCGCGTGGCACTGGAGTCGTACATGCGATATGCTTCGATTTATTTGGACACGGTTTGGACAATAGTACACAACCCCGTGATCGCCCACCACACCGTGGCCCTGATTCACTTCTTGCAGCATCTGGCTTGCATCCTCAGTGCTCAAACGCCAAAAAGACACCTTCGTCCCCCTGCAAACATTGTGGCGCCTGGCATGCTCATCGTGACTCCCCTTTCAGACGGTGTGATCAACCAGAACACAAAGACAACCTCCGTCAAACCCTGCTTATTGACGGTGGCTTCTCTATCTTCAAGCCGTGGTGCGGCTCCAAGTTCAACTCGAATATCAGACCTGAACCAGCTGGCGGACAGCTGAATCTGCTGACCATCTTACTGGTCAACATTCTTAGTCGACGGAAGTTTATGTCGGGCCTCATTGATGGCTTTCCAGCTCCATTATAGTTGGAAACTACGTCAAAAAGTGGTTACCCCACAGAATCTTTGGAGAATGCTTGGCCATCCTCCAATCCGACAGAGGTCTCAATCTACCACCAAGGCTTAATGCGGCTTTTTCCAATCAACCGGTCAACGGTGATGTTACGTCTCTTTTCGGGAGATCACTATTAACGGTTTTTGCCACGTCTCTGCCTCGATCCTCGGGTTGCTCGGGCTCGACTGGCTGGATCGGCCTGGACGACCTTCCAGTTTAAGCACTCTGCAACCAGGTGCGGTCCACAGCCGTTCCACGCAATACAACTACTGCAACCACCCAAAGGTTCGCAGGGATGTTTCCGGAAGTTCTGGAACTCTGCTCTCGGGCCCAAGCAATCTTGAATCGACCACCAGGATTTCAACCCGCCTTCCGTCCTGGAAAGGTCAGTATTGTACGCCGCCTTGACATTCGTAGACGCAGCGTCCAAACACCTTGANGTGAGTTGTGCTGCAATGCTGTTCACAGATTAAATTGTCTTACACCTGATCTGCATCACCACAACAGGAAGACCTTCATTTGAACAAGCACTTTACCTAGGTTTCTCAGTGCACTTAGGTGGACATGTAAGCTTGACTGGTTATTGTGTCTGGTCAAACTGGTTGGTGTTCTAACCGTCTGAGTGGTAACACTGTTCTAAAACAGACCACACAATCTACTCATTGATTTGACCTTCTGATATTGTCAGCTGTCAAGTGTATCCAAGAGAGGTACTGCATGTTTAGAAAGAAGTGTTTTGATCAGTTAGGTTGTGAACTCAACTGACCTCTACATTTACGTCGGTGCTGGACGAAGGAACTAACGGTGTGTGCTGAACATGCACACAACCTGTCTGAGAACACGATCAGAAAATGAGAAGAACTGAGAGGCGCTATGTCCTACGTACACAAAATCGGCCTGAGCTTGAATATGGACCATTCGTGTTAGGTACTCACCAAATTCTGTGCCACTAGTCTGTCGGTATGTATTCCTGTCAATGTCGTCAACTGTGCATTCATTAATCTGGTACTGCTCTCTTGATCGTGTTGTAGTTAATCACAACACGTCTTCTGACACACACAATACATATATCTTTTCTTACTCTTAACAGCAGTGTCTCTCACCCGGCTAGACAATTCGACCGTTTTCATGCAAATCGTTCCAGAATATTTGAGTCATAATATTGACATACTTTCTCAGTAATATATGTGGTGCTGTGGTCATTTCAAGACGCACCACTCTCGACTTCCACATTGGTGACTCGTTTTCGAGCCAACTTAATAGCCAAAACGAGGCGTCCAAACAGATTTGTTCGCGAGTAATGCTCAGGTTTCTTGAGTGCTCCTGAGTTAGACAGATCAAGTAACCGTTTCACGTATATTTATAAGTTTGACATAGTCCCGATAACAAAATTCGTCGAGTCCTATAAGTGAATTGTGAGACACGTTTCCGCGCTATAATCCTCGGCCAATTCACCAGTCATCGTCAATCTAATGGTCATACCTGCTTTGGTCTGATCACATCAATGTAGGTGCAAAACTCTGTCCATCACTACGCTAGTGGTCACTCCAACCGATTCTTTGCAAAGACATATCTCAAACCCTTCTGGGTCGTGCTGAATGCATGTTCGTTTACAGGCCATCCATGACATTAGGTGATGCATTAACTCAGCCAGTGAGAGAAGTGAAACGCAGCAGTTATGGAAACCAATTCACATATGTCTCTGAAACCAAGCTGATCACGACACCGTGATCACCGGTTACGTGTTTGCATTACAATCTGCGCTTACTCACTATTCCTCGTTAGCTCAAAATCCCCGCGTGCATGATGCTGATCAAGCCGATCTGGGTGTGATCAGATATCTATTACGTCTTACAATGCCTGTCGGACCAAATGTTTGTGAAACATTTCCGATCCACTTGTGGGACAATTCTCCATGGTTCTTGGTTTGCAAGCAATGCGTAAAATTTGATTGATCCGTTAATTCGGCCTATGAGCGAAACCAAGCGCAACAGACAACGATAGTACTTCGCATCTGATCCCTTGTCCCCATTGACCGCAACAACGTCGTCCATGCGATATGGGTTTTCCGCACAATATGACGCATGTTCACCATTAATCCTAGATTTCATTCTCCCGCCTGCATGGTACTGACCTGACCGTACCATGTGCAGACAGCTGTCCATCTCTTCACTGGTGGTCACTGCGACCGACTCTCTGTAGAAACCCTTTTCTAATCTCCGTTGGACAATGCCTCATTCTTCTTTGTTAGCAGGTCAACTACAAAATTCGGCTGATGGATAAGTTCAACAGAAGAAAGAAGAAAAACGCAAAGGTTGTGGAATGAAATTCACCCATTTTCCTACACCCGTACACTCCGTGAACCCGCCATCCACTGGATAGGTGTTTGCACAATAAACTGCCGCTTATTAAACATTCCCCGTCAGTTCTATTCACCCTCATGCCTTGCGATGATCTGACCGAAATAGGTGCGAACAGCTGTCCACCACTTCTCTCTTGGTCACGGGGATCAACTCTTCGCAAAACGTTTCTCAATCATCACTTGGGCTGCCCTCCGTTCTTGTGCCGTCTATGACAGACCATAAGATTTGACTGACCCGCTAATTCAGCCGATGGCCGGAATGAAATGGGAAAGTTGTCGAAAATTACTCCTCATTTGCCACTGTAAACTCGCTCTCCCCGAGCCGGTCATCCAAGCGGTTAGATTGCTTCATATCAAATCTGCCTCTTATGTAGCGTTCTTCATTCACTTTATTCTTTCTCGAGCCCGGTGGTGATGTGGCTAAACTTGGTGCAAAAACCTCTCCAACAATTCACCATTTTCACTGCGAATAAACTTTCGAAAGCTAAGTTCTCGATCCTTTCTCAGGTCGTGCTACATTCATGCACGTAAGCAGACAAACCATAATATTCGGTTGATCCACTAATTCGGCTTTTGACAGACCCAAAACGCAGCAGCTATGGAAAGCAACTCACATTCGAGTTCTCAACCTAGCTGAACGCCACCCCGTCGTTCACAAGATCCGTCTCCGTCAAATCCTCATTCTGAGTCAGCTCCGAAAATGTGCTCGTCTTACTCGGTCAAGGCGTTTGCGAAACATTTCTGAACCACAACTGGGGCCGTGCACCATAATTCCTTGTTTGCAAACCATCCACCAAACGTGATCGATCCATCGTTGAAACGAAGTCCGATAGCTGTGAGAAGTAATTCAACTCTGTCCCTGCAACCACGCTGGCCGCCACCCCGCTGCCCACGGACCAATCACTAGCGCTGCAACCTAGCGATTAGTCACCACCCCTAGTTCGTTCAATTCTCATGCCTGCCTGGTGCTGATCAGATAGAACTAGGTTAAAACACATCCCTCTAATTTGCTCGTGGTTGCTGGGTAACAGGACATCCGCAACAATCGGCTGATCGGTTATTTCAGCCTATGGGCGAAACCAAGTGGAAAAGCTGCGGAAAGTAATTCACATCTGTTCCTGAAACTCCGCCGACCGCGACGCCATAATCTTTGAAATGAGAGATTTCTTTCCCAAATCCACCAACTATTCCCCAATACTATTCGGTCCATTGTCGGTCCTTCGTGCTCGGTGCAAATCACACTGAACTAGATGCAAAAGCTGTCCACCACTTCCGTCGTGGTCCCTCGGACCGTGGTCATGCTTCAGTCGTGCCCGTTTGTAAGCCAGCCACAACATTCGGTGTTCACTTATGTGACCAACAGTCGAAACGAAACGCAACAGCCAAGCAGAATGGTTGATATTTGATCATGCAACTCCAATGACATTGACCACGTCGTTCAAGGGAAAAGTGTTTGTACTCCAATTTGTCGTTTATTCTCCAATATTCGTCGGCTCCATCCTCCGGCTTGCGTCGTTCTGATAGGACCGAGTTGTATAAGGAGGAGGAGCGGTCGGATTAGGTTATTCACACCACTACTATTCATTAGTAAAGAATGAACGTGAGTTCGCACATGAAAGTAACCAGGGCAAACATGCAGAAATTAACGTTCGATTGTGTTTGGACATAAAGTGGTTCTGGGCACATGCAGGAACTAAGCACTGATAAATGTTGCAAAAGTGACCAATGTCATATGAAAAGGGCTGGGTTCGTTTGTGGCTGTGTTCAAACGCGCAACCCATATGTTGGTTTACCGAAAAAAGAATCCTGGCCCCATCCGAGTTGTTCAGTTTTAGCAATTTGTGCCATAATCAGAATTGTAGGATAAATGTCCCGTTGTCGCAGCCGTCCGAGGATGAAAACGTCCGGGGTTTCCTATAGGAAGTCGAGGACATGTTTGTAGTGATCGGGGTCTAGATCGAGCTGGTGAGGCAGGCGGCCGTGTGGATGCTGTTCAAGGGCAGGGTGCACGCCGTGTCATTACAGGCGGCGTTTTCGAGAGTCTTGTGGAAGCTGAACTAGGATTCAGAACAACGCGTGCTGATTGGTCAACTTTTGGATGGAATGCTGCCAGCAATCCGGAACTAGCTGAAGGTTGCTCTCATCGCATGTCCGTTGATGTTTTGAGAACTAGCTGGTGTGACTCGGCAGTTGCTGAAAAAATAACCCCTGGCAATCAGCTAGTTGAATGCGAGCAAACCAAGTGAGCTGAGCGACCTTCGGAGAGCAGTAAAATGTTGGCTCTGGAAGTGGAAGCATCGGGCCTGCGGTTCGGATATTAGCAGCTTCCAATCGAGCAATCGGACTGAGAGAAAACAACTTTCACATTCGGGAAGGAACAGTGCCGCTTCAAGCCTATGTCACCTGGACCATCAGACACCCGTTTTGCGTTCAGACAGCTGAGGCTCACGGTGCCGAATATTCTGCACAACATTGGTGTCTATCCAGACGATATCTTCATCTGCCACGCCAACAAGACGTTACATATGATACGTCTTCACGCTCTGTTGCGGAAGATTGAAACAGCTGGCCTACCTCGCAATAGCCTCAAGTCACAACTGACGAGACAAATGCTGGCACTACTCAGTCAACAGGTCGGTCAGGGTAAACCCCGTTCAGTGCCAGGAAGGCTGACTACAGTCGGACTGTTTTTGTACTAACAGCAAAGAAAATGTTGCCACAGTTTCTTAGTCACTTGGGGTTTTAAAGCCGCTTCATCAAAAACCTCAGGGAACTCACAAACCCATTCCACGTGATTCTGGAGAAAATAGTCAATTCCTGTAGTAGGAAAGAGCTAACCAAACGTTTGTCGAAATCCAGCGGTCGATGAAGAATGGACAGCTGACCTTGAAATTAGCGATGACCGGGTAGAGCCTTGTTGTCTGAACACACGTGAATCATTTAGGAATTGGAACTGAACTGTAGCAAGAAGGCGGTGTTGTTGTCGAATACTCACTGCTACCGCACGAACCTACTCATCGACAGAGATTGAGTGTTTGGTGATCGTGTGAGCCTTGAGAACATAGAGACCGTACTTGCTTGACCGACGTTTCCATGTGGAGACCGACCATAAACGGTGGGGTTGGACGTTAGGACTATAGAAACATAACTTCGCAATTTGCCACGTAGTTGGTAAAGAGAACCATGTTCACGATTTGCCTTTCAGCACGCAACACGTTGATAAGGTCCATAAAGACGTGTTGGGAGTTGGCAGCATTGGACTGGAGAGCGTGTTCGGAAAGTTGTAAACAGTACACAGGATCGATACGACGGTCCGGAATGTGATTAAGCAATTGCAATCGGGAGCACAACTGTCAGAAGACAAGAGAAACCCAAAAGTGAAAGCTCTTAGGAAGCATTAGTCAGAATTTTGGCTGAACAGTGCCGGAGTTTTATTGCGCTAACTGCGAGGGGAATAAGTGGACCAGTTATACCGGCGGATATGGCAGCGACAACTGCGAAGGAGTGACGTCAACTGCCTCATACGGGGTGTCATCGAACTGAGGAGATGGTGAATCAAAGGCCGGAAATGAAGGATGATGCTAACAGTTGGTTGTAGGCGTGTCATTAATACTGCCTGCTGAGGAACACTGACCATACCATTCTCTTCGCCACACAACCAATCGCGGTCGGTGAAGTTGGGGAACTATGGTCGATGGATGTGATAGACCTCTTTCTGGTAGTCACTTCCGAAAACCGGTATATCGTAGTCATGATTGAACCTTTCACGGGGTGGACTGAGGCAGCCGGTATACCCGATCTGCGTGCAAGCACCGTATGCAGGACAATGTTGGAACCCATCGTTACAAACCATGGGTAACCACAGATCACTTTTATTGATCAAGGCCATTGCTTCGAAAGTGAGCAGCCTCGGAATTGTGTAGGATGCCTAAAAATTAAAAAGGTTTGCGAAGCGCTAAGGCGCTAAGTCGTCCCGAATCAAACGGGTGAACGCAAACAAAGAATCACACAACCAAGGAGTGGTTGATAACGAAAGAAGGGGAATGAGAGGAAACGTTACCATGGGTTTGATACAAGGAACAACCAGGAACTCGAAACAGTTGGTTCCCTTGAGCAGTTTGAACAAAGCAGTTATAACACGAAAAGGTTTCGTGTGTATTCAAATCACTGAATCGCCATCCGTGCGCACGTATGAGAGTGTGCCAGTCCTATCAGTCCATCAGGAAATTGGCCTACGGTCAGACCAATGGATGGGCAGGCGTGAATTAGCAGAAACTTGGAGACTGGCCAATCAAATGCTGACAAATGCAAAAGAAGTTTCAAAAATTAGGCGACTTTAAAGCTGTCGGGTCGATTTGTTGTGTAAGAACCTGGTTCGAATTTTAAGTACAGTGACCGTGCACAACAAGACCAGGATCTGTGGAGCTTATTGCAACACACAGAAGACCGCATGTCGTAGTAGAACGTCCCAGCCCAGGGTATTCGATAGAGAATGCCAGGGGTAAACATTTGGTGCACATAAGTCTCCTTTGTGAATTGTGTGACGTTGTGGTGACAAGAGAATACACCCCAAGTGCATCACCATCACCGGAGCCGGTACGAACACGGCCGAGAGAACGGAGAGAGCTAGAACAATGTTTGCTGTAGCTAGTACAATCTTTGCAAGGGGAGGGTGTACTGCGGTCGTGCGACCGGATTATGCTACTCACACTACCACTGTTCAGTAGTGAGGCATGCTAAAGCAGTGTTGCATTGCATATGGAGGTAACCGGGATAAAATATACCCAAATCAACACTCGAGTGTATTTTGAAGTAATGCGCTTCTGAGCACAAGTGAGAACTAGGCACTGATTTAAGTTGTAACCGTGACGTCCCAGGACCAAAGTCACACGCGGGTGACTGGGTTTGTTCGTGGGACAATACAATTTCTTATTAAAAATTTATATTGAATTATTCGCTGGTGACTCAAGTTCACACCAAATTACAGGTAATCTGTGGATTTAATACAGTATTAGTTGAACCAACGTACAACAAAATTAAATCTCTCACCTCCGGTGTAAAAACACCTTCAGAAATCGAGCAAAGTATGTACCCATACAATAAAATCGATCACTAGGCACCGCTCAGCAATGAGGAACGATAAAAAGAAGTTGAGCCCACTCAAATCAATGGTCATTTGTTGAATCGGAACAAAGCGACTGTTTGCGTATCGAAGAGTGATAGGAATGATAAGTTATCTATGAAAAAATATAGAACAATGTCTAGTTTTAACCTTTGGAAATGTATAGTGTTCAGACTAACTAAATGTAAGGAGACGATAGCAGCAACTGATGTAAGAATAAAGAGGATTAGTGCAATTTATTTGAGGAAGATAACAAGAATGAGACTAACTTCCAACAATAATCAAACAACATTCAGCAATCTCAAAATATGTGCAACATACCTTAGCATTATCAACACTATGGACAACATTTTCGATTTCAGACGAATATAAACTACCATACGTCAGCAGTGTGCTAGTTTCTTACTCAAACACCACCGTATGATGCTTTGGATAACTATTCCTTAAAACTGCTACATACAGAAACCAAGTGCATACAAATCTAAACCACTCTTGGGGCTCGCTCGAAAATGGGAGGTGAACATTCGATGATATTTCACGAAATATAGTCCACCAGCTAAACCCGGCTTGCAATCGAGATAACTAAACGAGTGGAGATATGCCAGTAAGCTTGTGTGGAAACAGTTATCTTAAAAAGTCTTCACAGATAGCGAATGCTTAGCAGAAAATTTCAGCATGAATAAAAATGTGGTATTTTGAAAATGGGAAGCAGGTGAAACTGATGCAGATAGGCGGAACGTGTATTTGCATGCTATCTAAGTTAAAATCTAACGGTTATGAATTGTACAGTTTACTTAGTTCGGGGATATTTTCAAAACAACATGAGACTATTACACTCTTTAGCTAATTTGGTAAAAATAAGTGAGGAAAATCTTGTGGATGATATCACTTATACCGCAGTCAGGGAAACGTCAACTCTACGGTTAGCTGCCTTCTCAATACAGAGGTTCAGCTTCACACGCTTGATCAGCACATTTTTGACTAGCCTCAACAAACTGCAACACCGATTAGGTAACAGAACCCTGATATACTCAGACATATCTATGTCATGTCCATTTTCGGCTAAAGTTGTGTGAGTTAGAGCTCGTGGGTGATCACTTGTGGGCCGAATTTCCCAGCTCTAGATTCATTCAGCCTGTCACTTAAGAATGTGTTATGTCGTGGAATGGTTCAACTCATTTTAGTTCCTATTTGGTGGATGACACCGCAGATGAACTTGAACTGTGAACTATAGGGAGGGTTGATGTGGTTTGGTTTCACAAATAAAACTGCTATATTGCAGGAGCATATTGGCAACAACCTATACCCCGCAAGCAAAAGAACGCACCACACTTTTTTCAGTTATTACCAGTTATCAAAGAACCGATTCTTCACTGCTAACAATGTACCGTCAACTTTTCCTTGTGATTTCTCCACGAAGACACCGCGAGAATTTGCAAAGAATTCATATCTTTTACGACTGTTCGTATCAATTGATTAGTGTACGGGTGGTTACATATAGAGAACTGTCGATAAGCAAGTGTAGATTAACAAGGGAGATGAACGCAGGAGAATTATGAGGACACCGTTAGCCTGATCTGATGTTTGTCGTGAGGATTCAGTAGCGAATTATGAAATGGTAGCATTGGGAGTGGTGAGCTGAAGAATCCAATAACCTAGTATACGTGTGAGCTGCCGATCTGACAACTGGGAGGAGAGAGTTGGTTTTCATCCCATTAACTGCGGTTCAACTGCAACAGCCTGTTGCGGATCCAGATACCTCAAATATTGAATTGATTAAACGATGACACATTTCAAGTGCATGTGATTTTCTATTCACGGCAAAGTATCTGTTGGTCAGAGAGTATTTCGCATGGAATTACACGCGAAGGCATTATTTGAGAGGGGAAATAAAAAGGGGAAAATGTCAGGAGGGAATAACAGTAAATACGGAAGATGAGGATAAACGCTGTGCAATTGTGAACGAACAAAGGTGGAAATACATCAGTAGTGTATAAGAGGGAAGAAGAAGAAGAAGAAGTGTTCAAGAGTGCACACAGACAAATAGAAATATAATAAAATACGGTTCACAACAGGTTATGATCAGTTAGTGTAAGGGATCACCATATTTGCCTTGCGTTGCTTGGATGCAATCTAACGCCCAAGGTCATACACAGCCCTATACACATTCAGTGGATCACCGCTTTCCACAGCTGTCTACAAATTCAAATTCCACGCAATGCACATCAAACTAATCAACTTCTCATATGTGTCTCAGTTAGAGTTGTCAAACTAACAACACATACTTCACCGAACCCACGCTGTTATTTAGAATATATGAGTAGACATGCATACTTATCGCCAAAAGCAAAGCATTCACTATTCACCAGCTTCCTCGCGGATACGTGTTCACTTCGGACAAATACCAGCTACGGTAATCATGCTGTTTTTGTCGCCAATTAGAGCTATTCTACACTCGCATTTTGACGAAGAATTATAATCACTCATAAGAACCATGGTCAGTAAATGACTGCCCACTTCGATTGGGAAGAATTCATTAGTACCCATACAGTTGAAGCATGTGCCGATCTACTGGTTACACATTTCTAGTTGAAACGTCTAGATTAGTGAGTTGTGCTGCAATGCTGTTCACAGATTAAATTGTCTTACACCTGATCTGCATCACCACAACAGGAAGACCTTCATTTGAACAAGCACTTTACCTAGGTTTCTCAGTGCACTTAGGTGGACATGTAAGCTTGACTGGTTATTGTGTCTGGTCAAACTGGTTGGTGTTCTAACCGTCTGAGTGGTAACACTGTTCTAAAACAGACCACACAATCTACTCATTGATTTGACCTTCTGATATTGTCAGCTGTCAAGTGTATCCAAGAGAGGTACTGCATGTTTAGAAAGAAGTGTTTTGATCAGTTAGGTTGTGAACTCAACTGACCTCTACATTTACGTCGGTGCTGGACGAAGGAACTAACGGTGTGTGCTGAACATGCACACAACCTGTCTGAGAACACGATCAGAAAATGAGAAGAACTGAGAGGCGCTATGTCCTACGTACACAAAATCGGCCTGAGCTTGAATATGGACCATTCGTGTTAGGTACTCACCAAATTCTGTGCCACTAGTCTGTCGGTATGTATTCCTGTCAATGTCGTCAACTGTGCATTCATTAATCTGGTACTGCTCTCTTGATCGAAATGAAATTGATATGTTTTTTTGTCCCAGTGTGAAGACATGTTAGACAGTGCTCGTGGATTCTTTCAGTCAGACGTCTAATAGTGCGACCCATGTATCCTGCGCCACAGATACCTTCAAATAAATACATGAATTATTGGACATTATTAGTCGATGCGTTATTTTTCAAATACATTTGCTGCCTAATTCCATCTCTCTGTGTTTTCCTCATCGCAGCAAATAATGTTATTCGGTTGTCCAACCACACTGTCGTTTCAGTATTTGTTGTTCAATAGTATTCTAACTCGCCACTTAGATTATATAATTTTACCGGCCAAATAATGGAAAGTTTATCGAATACATTATATTCCGTGGAACGTGTTTCTCCTGATTTAATGTAGGTTCGTACATTTGTCACGTATGATCTTTCATTCCAGTCCACTTGTGAACCCTGCCCATCTCACTTTGAAACATAGGTTAGCAGAAGTCCACATAGTAAGGTATCGATGGTTTGTGGCGTTTCTCCCCCATCGAGTTTCTTCCAGATTGCCAGACGTCGGGTCGTTTGTCCACCAAACGAACCATCATATAACTAACTTATGACTTTAACACCGAGTTTTCCTTCATGTAGTTCATCCGGCAAGCTGGCGCGTCATCAATTTTGCGTGGATCACAGCTTCGTGAATCCTAATGCGTCACCATCGCATGGTATCTGCATTGAACAGCAAGTCAACCACGTCTTTTGAGGCACCATCTGCGTTCTACTGATAATGATTATATTAAGTTTAGAGGCAACCGGAAAAAATCGCACGTCACAGGATGTCAGTAAGCCTCCTCACACACAGTGGCATACATCTGGATTCCACGGAGCTCTCTGGCATTTGCTTGTCTCTCTATCGTCTTTCATTGGTTTCATTTATCTCTTGAATATGCTGGTTATACCAGCGTGTCTACCTGTATCTTCAACTCAGTTATTAATAAATTGCTGGTAATGGGAATGCGACACCTTGTATAATTTCAGAATATCCAGAAGCGAATGCCTCCCGGCAGTTTTAATAATTCCTTGCTGTTGATATTCTGTCGTCGACTTACTCCCGAACTCCATCTAACCCAAACCAAATGTCTGAAATATTTGAGGTAACTTTCATGTGTGGCGGACCGTCAAAGTTAACGTGACCATAACAAATGTAAACTGTTTGTCAACACCCCAGCCAGGAACATTTTTACTTCATATCTTCAGAAAACTGGCAAACGCCTGTGGCGGTTCAGAAGCAAGACTAGTATTCCTGAACTCATCAAAAAGCTGTGAGCAGATTCATCGATTAAATTGTGAAGACTGTGGATCACCTTTCCACAACTTTGATAACTAAGTGAATTTCTTTAATGCGAATGAAACTACTTGTTTCGAATATCCAGTACCGAGGAAGTGGGTAGTTTGAGTGATTTTGAAAATTATTTTTTCGTGAAAAGTTAGAATCACATCAATTAAATTTGCTAGTTACCGCAACTTGGCGCGGTGCGAACGCGCTAAATTTCGCTATGCTTTTTAAACACACCTACTCAGCTGTTTTTAATCGAGCGCGTAATGCGGGGAAAATTTTTAAACACACTACTGCATCAAAGCCTCTTTGCTTTGGTCAGTAATTGGTACAGGGATTGATTGCACCCTTAGTTCAAACCTCTAAAGCGGATACTTAAATATTACTGAGTAAACTAGTGTACAGTAACAGACTGTCAGTTTCATCTAATTAGTGGGTTAAAACTTGTAACGTTTAGACACCGAATTTATCAATTTCACTCATGGTGCTATTGATGGGAATGGCCTTGGTGATTAGGAACATTGGATGCATTATTCATTTGGTGGGGTGACCTTTCGAAATGCGCCCCGACTTCAGATTTAATGTAGTCTGGCTTCTGAAAAAGGATCTCTACCATAAACCAACACAATTTGAACATCCGAGTAAACCAATCGGTTCAGAGAGTGAAGTGAACAACGAAGTTCAACTAGTAAAATGTATCGAGTTTTAAACGGCCTTCGTAGCTGCAGATTTCGCTTGGGTATTGTTCTCACATTTGACCCAACATTTTGTTATTTAACATGAATGTAGTCGAGTGCGTGGCAGGAGCTTTCTCCTTATTTACGCGATGTGTATACGCCGCGATGTTTCCTAACGAAAAAGCCATGGATAGCTAATAACGAGTGCTTTCATTTTCCGTTATTCTAACTTCATTTATGCTGTACACAAGTTTTCACTGCTCGCCAATACTTCGACCATGCTGATCAGGTTATTTCTTATTAACCTCAAACAATACAACCTTTTCAGTGAATATCCATACACTCTTGGTTTAAGTTCATCCTACGATAAACCAAATTCTCTACACCATTTGCATTTGCATTAATTCATCAATGACTAGGAATTTATTAGGAGTAAATGTATGTTTCCTTCAAGTAGTCTGTGAATTTTTGCTCATCTGTTCTATCACATTTACATTCGGTTTAACAAGTAGTGGTCCGTTCACTTGAAGTTTAAACAAACTTCTATAGACAGTCACAAATGAAACACTTGACGGGAAACGGACATCTTGAAGAGGACGACCAAACTGTGGCGATGGAAATCGGATAACAATTACCGTTAATTTGGTTTGGTTCAGGTTAATTCAAGTACATTCCCGGACAAAGCGAGATGTATAATCACCAACCGTTATACTTCAACGAAGGTAACACTAATGCACACCTTGTAGTTTTGCAAGTGTTAAAATTGCCTAGTTTTTGTCAAGAAATCACGCTCTTAATCGCAATAAACTTTTCTGTTCACTACGAGTTTACTCCGTAAATTTTTACGACTACTCCATATTGGTTAGTTTAAAATTTTCCGTCACCGTTCAAAAGGATTTACTTTCCGGAGGTTAAAGCAATGTGTACCTTTCGACCAGTGTTTTATGTAGATCTGAAAAATCAGTTCCTTTTACATGTAAGTAATACGCCAACTACTAAATCTACTCACCATTTGTCGATTGAGGATAAAGGTCAGATTCTTATATTGCGCTTAGTACATCATTGATAAGATTCAACTTAGGCATACTCAGATTCACTTCTGTTGCTCAACGATTTGTTGATGATTTGACTCTCATATAAAATACTCACAATTTATTTGAGGAAAAGTGGTTCTACAGTCGTACTTTTTGAGAAGTATTTACGATTTTCGAAAATACTTCAGCCGTGTTAACCTACCATCTCACCATTGTACGTTCACTGTTTGAAACGCACTTCAGACTCACAAAAGTAGGCGTACAAGAGGCTTTTCGGTTAGGAAATGCTATCGCTGTTGGTAATCAGACTTAGTGCATCCATACTAATTGCTAGAAGACAATCTGTGAGGTTTCTTCGGGCATCCTAACCTATCACAGTTACTAGCGGGTTAGAATAATCAATAATGTAAAACGCGAGTCGAACGATTTTGAAAACAAGCTTTTTGGCAGTGGTTTATTCGGATTTTGACCAGCCGTTCAGAAACCAACAAAACACGAAAGGAAAATGAACCGTAACTTCTCCCAAAACAGAAGAAAAACGTTGATACGTATAGCTGATATTTGGTTATGATTATATGCCAGATGTTGTCTGGTGTGCAGATGAAATTTTCTTGAAGATTTAAACGGAAATATCGTCATCGTTTCTGTGACAAATGTAATTTTGAAACATATTAGCCGTTTTTATCCACCGAGTAATGGCCTATCGGTTAACGGTTCATAAACCAAGTTTTGTGGAATATGCAAAGCATGACTTCACTGTGTGCAATAATTCAGTTACAAGTTGGAAACACACCAGAGTTGCTACATTGATTCAACGCTGTCTATTACATCGTGGAATCGGACGCTCAACCAGTAACCCACCAGTATGCATTTTATAGAGCCAATACTACGTTTGTAAACTAAAATTCATTTCATTCATATAGGATAACACTCAGCTTATCTGCTTAGACAATCACTGCTCATTGCTATCGGTGAACACCACCAACCACATTTCGAATGACCTAATGAAATGTGTTCATTACTGATTCAGGAAAAATTTTCGTGCAACCACTAGTTAACATACTCAGAGAACAACAGCAGTATAATGGGAAATTAATTGTGCTCAATGAAGACCAACAGTTTTTTGTTAGTTCATTCGATCCATCAGCTTGTCTACCGAGTTGCTTCAATTCACTAATCATAATACACTGATGACGTGGAAATGTGTAGATCTTGAGATAATTTTAAAAGAACCACTGTTTGACTATCAAGTTCTGAGCAAGGCTTCTTGCCGGTAGTGTAACTAAGACGTATATGTATATTTGGTTCACCTTCGTTGAACTTCTAGATGTTTCCGACAACCCTTCCATCTGAAGAGTACACCAAGAGCAAATACAACAAATGCAAAATACTGATCATGCAGAATTTGATTTGTTTTAAATTGTCTTTCTGTTGCGAACCAAGATAATACGGCCAGTTCCGTATGGTATATCATTGTAATGTTTTTAGGTCACGAACTGACATTATTGGCATACACGCCTAGCAAACATGATACCCTACTCGGTGGCACACGCTATGAATGGCATACAGTGAGTGAATAAATTTATATAGAAGGTTATACGATGAATAGTTTACAAACAAAAGTCCCTTAAAACTGGTCACAGTCTCATTCTTAAATATATGGTCAGATTATTCTCACTCAATCATCCATATAAATGAATCGCAATTTGCGGTTCAGATGTACAACCATATGGGTTTCAACACAAACTCTCTTCAAGTGAGTGTACTCAGCAATGTACCGAATGGAGAAGACAACACGCTGATGATTTCTGATGCTTGCCTTACCACTCCAATTTGTTTATTGATGAATACTGTATTTTCAAACAACCTGACCGGACGATGTTTTGTAATCTTGTAAAACATTGTAGACGTTCGTAAGTTGGTTACCACGAACTGGTTGTGTTTTGATTGATGGTACTTTTGTACCCACCGACAGGAATTGGTAAAGTGTGAGTTTGTTTGTTCGCTTTATGTGGAGATTGGCAAAACTTGCTAATCTGATTATGGAAATGAATGGTCAGAATTATTCTGTGTGCAAAATAGCCTCTTCATTTGTTAGAATGGAAGTGAAACGAATCAGTCAGTCTGTGCAGGTCCGAAGGCAAAAGTATCTGGCTTAGTCGGTTACTTACAGTTTTTCCAAGAAGATCTCGCTGTGAAACATTACAAATCGAGATCATCATAGCGGAAGTGGATTTCTTCGCATGACGTTTGTAATGGTTGTACCATATTAGCATATAAATATCGCATGCCGTATACGGTTAAAATATCTGTTCACGTTACTATTGCACTTTCTGACTTATATAATCTCATATGCTTATGTATGCCTAATGTACAGATTAAGTTTGTCTATATATCACCTGGTCCATCGACCATTTGCACCCATCACTCAAGCATTGAGAAGCGTAAATATACCTCCACACTGATGGATATCCAAGCCGCTTTTCAGCATACAGTTTTGAAAGAGTGACGGCAATATCATGAACGTATGGAAACTACGTACGTTTCTGATGAGTTGTAAAGCTTAAGATTTTGCAAGACGGCTTATTACTGATGTTTCTGCTTGCATCCTAAAATTTACCATATCATTATTACTAACGCTTATAAATTTTCCAGTTTACCTTCCCCGCAGCTAGTATGCAGCTGAACGCATTTTTCGAAGGATGTCTTCAGACAGAATTAAGCATAACCACTGAATTTAATTTAAATTGGGAAGTAACAGTGTAAGGAGAGAAGTCCAAACGAATGAATTCTTCACATTAGACATCTTAACTCTTTGAGAATACGGTTTGTCAGATGATAGAATTGAAACAAAGCTGAGTATGTGCAACAGTACAGATACGCATTAAAATAAATCAGGCAGAATAAAACAAATTCCTACTTGGTTTTTATGTCACATTTTGTATCCCATTACTGCCTATACAATTTTCATAAACCGTGCTACCACCGGAATTAGTTTTGAAATAACCGTTAGTTTCTGTAGCGTTCATCCTAACAGATGTTACGGATTTTCTCATTCTGGTTCGTTTTGGTGAAATCTCTATTAATCCGTAAACTGTCTAACAATTGTCAGTGGTGTCCACATCTGTAATAGATCACAGCCATACGAAATACCTCCACAAAATCAAGGACGTACCTCGTTTCACTTGGCTTATGAATTTTCCGATGACCTCTGTAACACAACGTAATGAATGTATTACAATAAATATAGGTAGCCTTTTCTCATGAAAAAACTACCTGAATATATTGTCATATACTCGAACAAGTGACTGAAAGACCGAGTCCTCTGTCCGCGTGAAGAAAATGACGGTAACAGGCAAAACTAACAGACGGTGGACACCACATCCATTCTTAACAAATATAGGCAGCAAAGGTTGACCGAATCCGGAACATTTATATCATAGATACCAGCCTATTGATCGACATGAACAATTATGACCAGTTGGTAGTCTGAAGATTTGTCACGTAGCTACATATATTCTGTTTTGTACAGTTAGACTATTACTACGGTTCTTATGGATAAGGCACAATGTGAAAGATATGATGACACTGAAATGTTCATTTCTGTCCCCAACAGGAGAAAACAATCTAGTTCACATGTGTCGTACTCACACCTGCATGCATTTTGTGGACATTTTTGTGTCATTCACACGCAGGATTTCCTTAGCGGACGCTTAATTCATTCCTGTTTTCGATTTCCAATAAAAGAAAGCACACACTTGAGATTGTGTCGACACGACCGTTTACATTCCATGACCACCACTTATATAGCACAGCTCAAACATCAATGTTACTTCATAAGCAATTTGAGTACAGCCTTTACACCAATTTTAAAGAAAGTATGGGAGGTTGCACATAGCTAGAGGAATAGATTAACATGACGCGCACATTCGTACAGCATGCCTCAACCATGACAGGTTTACGTGTACATATATATAAAGCTGGTAGGAGAGTGACAAACTTTCCAACATGTTGTCTGAAAAAAAAAGAGTACTGCCTGTCAATTTAGTGTGCAACAAATAGGAGTCGAACTGTGCACTTCTTCAAAAATAGTCTAATGGCAAATGGTGTATGAAGCTTCTAAACTCATTGTTGTGATGTGAAGGTGGAAAACGTTCGAATATAATTGTATATATGTATACTATGTGACCTCCATTCACCTTGTCAGTGGGGTGACCAGTTTATTTCGACAGATTGTGTAAAGCGCCAATTCATGAGAACTCGACTTGATGTCAGGTTTCTTACCAAACCTGGTTATTAACTATAGGTAGCTGTACGAAACCGTTAATCTGCAATGACCCAATATCAAACAGCGCTATTCTTGTTTCAGCTATCCACTTTTGCGCTTAAGTAGGCTGATTAAACTGTAATAAGTCCAGGGTTATTTCACAAAATCTTCCGACTTCGGATTGCCAAGACAGTTTCTGACTGCGAAGAAGAGTATGCTACACTAATGGATATTCTAGGATTTGAAATGTGTAACAGAAACATTGTCCAGTGCAGTGAGAATGTGTTACTCAAATACACAGCTTAGTGATCCTTGTTTTCTTGGTCATGGGCTGTAAGTTACTCTCAGCAAGGATAGCGCTATTCTGCATTTGGCTGTACTCCACTTTGCAACATTGTGTCAATTATGTTAGTGACTGCCAACAAACATTGGTCTAGTCAGTGCTACACATGTCCACTGCTGGCCGTCTAATTAGTAGCATTGACGAGGTGGTGTGTAGTCACCCACAAGAACTTTGTTGTAAGAGCCACACTTAAAGCTGACGAGGTATGTAGTAACGGGTTGGCTGGGCTTTGGACACTGTGACTTCAAACTATTGTATGTGAATTTGTTACCAACAAGTCAAACAAGCAAGTCGTCTGTACTCTTTCATAATGCACATGAAAGTTGAACGATCCTTTTAAACTTCGTGTTTTCCGATTGATTGGACAAAAAGTGATTCAGATTTAGATCGAAATGATGTCTATTGATCATTTTCCTCGACGGTAATTTAAGGTGCTCTAGTGGTGTTCATATCATCCTCCTCCAGTCAACATGTTGAAGACTCAGCTAGGACGCACAAACATCCAATACTTTAAACACAGTTCATGCAAGCTTATACCGCAACGTGCTCAAATAAGTAAACAGTATTTTTCCAAACCCTAGTTCGAGTTACTTTGCAGGTTGATTAGCTTGAATATTCCGGTGGTAACAGGTCTACTGGTCGCGGTGAGCACTTCCAAGTACAGAGACCAATTATTCCGGGAGGTGCAGCTGGTTGTTTTTTCTTGCAGAATAATCAGTAGTACCCGAATCAGTTGGTGAGGTTTAAACCGAACTCATTTAGCATGGCTAATCAGTGCACCAGAGGGTGAACTATTAAACGCATATAAGCCACAAAAACTACATCATACCCACCGTTTGAACTAGAAATATTCACATGCGTGCACTAGGAATCAACATGCTTTCGAAAAAATTTGGCAGTTCGATCTACAGACTTTACCAGAGGAACGTTTCTCTGATGAAAGGAAATTAAATGTTATCTTTGATATACTACGTTTCGAAACGAACATAACCACAGCAATTTGAAACCAAGTAAATCGTACAAAGAGGAAGAGGCTAGACCAATGTCTTACGGCATGGTTAAAAAGTTACACGGGCGTCAGATTGTAATTTTTTAAAATACATTGCCAACTTCAATGACTTCAGGTAATACCATATCGAGCGGTGTCACGAAGCAGAAGCAACCACTTTTCATCAGATCAGTCTACGTCATATGGTCATATACTGCGATTCAGCAAATCATCGACTATGCTAACGTTCGGAACTGTGTTGTGTGCTCATGTAAGTCTTCTGTAGCATTGTCACTAGTTCGATAGTGATGGTGTTTATGAACTGCGCTAGTAAGCGCGAATTGTAGCAAAGCTTGCTTTCAGTCAGAAAACGCTGGAATTGTAAAACAATTATTTTCAGTTATAAAACATTGAAATGGAAATAAAGACGGTCATATGCAAACCTCGATGATGGTCTAAATTTTCACTGTCCCAATTCAGTGGTTGTGAAATTCAGTTGAATTTTAACTGTCAACATATTGCTCGGGTGATTCAACCAAAGGTCGTGGCGGTTGAAGTGAGTAAACGAACTTTTCCGTCCACACTATGGTGGTTCACGCAACCGACTAGTCTAGGCAGTAGCAAAGAAAACCTGTCTGATTCAGAGGAACTCAGCACAATCGACTTATGTTGACTCGACGGTCGCTGTCAGTCAGCTGATCCGAATGAGCACATATGGTTGATTCGTTTGTGAGCAAAAATTAAGAATTTGGAACGCAGTTTTATTTCACAATCAACCAAGTGAAGTAATGTGAATTTTGCCTACACCACGCAACACACAGACAGCACGGAGATATGGTTTACGAGTAATAAGTCACCACCCAGTTTAAAGGCGGATGCGTTTTGAATCTGAACATAACCTAATTCGGTAATCTTATCACTTGAGCCGTGACATCAAACGGAACCATTTAGAGAAGGCTATTCCAAAGGCTGATGTATTGTATGCGTGATTCATGAAAGAACCGAACAAATGGCTTGCACACTAGGAGTTACAATAATGTACTCAAACCTTTTATTATGGTGAAGATATGCATCCGACTGTGCGGTATGGGTGGTTGGCAAAAAGCAAGCCCATGGACCCCGCTCATTTGTACGTACAGCGAAAAGTGGCGCATTCGAATAAGCTCTGAAAAAATGCTGTGAAACCCGCAACTTTCATTATGCAAACTGAGCTTCGGACGAGTGTCATTAAGACAGTTGCAGAAAGTGTGATCGATTGCATTCCATCAGATGAATACAATAAACTAAAGTGCAATTACGAACAACGTCATATCGTCTGTTGTAAAGTTCTTGAAGCGTTCTACTAAAACGCTCATCCGCATTTTTATGTCAATTGCCAACTTAGCTGACGTTTCGACGGAAGCACCAGCCTAACTTTCGACAACTCATCATATTGTTTTGGGTGATCGATCTTTCTATGCTTGCATGGCGACCAATCACCGGCGGGTATTCGCTTGATGATATTTTCACTTTAGGTTACGTCCACTCAATCCTAGTCGCTGTGGACACTTCAGCCCTGCGTCGGATGTTTGTTTAATGCAAACATTACTACTCTTCTTTTACTGCTGGCCATAACTAAAGTTATGATGACCACGTTAAACATACACCTTTCGTAGTTCATCTATCTGGATTCTCATGGCTGGTGTTGCTGTCAACTGTGTGTCGGTTGGGCCGGCTCTCTTTCTTCAAATACACTGATTCATATTCACTACTGCATGATAGTATCCATTATTTGCTTGACGTACTCAGAATATTAGTCCATTTGTTTCCCGTGGTATCGTGTATCATACTTTCGATCGTTTGTGGTTAGACAGCAAACAACAAAACGTTCAGAGAATTGGCTCTGGTAGAAGACAGTGATATAATGGGCAGCTGCTTCAGTCATGTTCCTAATTACAGTCGTATACGTAATAATCTCAACTCCCAGCATTTCCAGTGACGGCAACCACAATGTTCATTTTACAGATGTCCGAAATGCTACAAGACTGCTATCTACAATAGTGCACAGCTAGTCTGTTTATTCTACTTTCGATTTGATTGGTCAAACTGAATAGTAATCGTTTAGGGTTGTACTTGAGCGTTTGAACATGGCCGTTCAGTGGTGCCTATTTTGAAGTTACAGACATTATGAGTAAAATCCCAGTGTCATTACCGTAATAACCAGGCTGGAACTTCCGGTCAATAAAAGTATAAAATAAAAGTATATAAAATAAAAGTATTAAAGTATAAAAATATACACACAAAATTATACACACCCGCAACGCTTCATTCAATATATTCTTTAATATTATTACTGTGTCTATCCGCGCTAATGATATATATGTTGTAATGACCATGCATTTGTAGCAGCTCGCTGGCTTCGGCTGAAATGTTTGGAAGGTGCAGCTTTCGCTAACTTCCACTGATTATAGTGTAACTATACTGAAAACTGTTCTGCACAGTGCATACCGATTCAGGGTATCTCATCACGTGTTCTCGTTCCCGCACTTTCGTGACTTTTTGTGTATAGTGGATAAAAAGGCGAAATTTAGCAAGTTGTTGAAATGCAATAACTACGCCTATGATGAGAACAAGAACATGCCACGAGCATTCAACTGTTTGCGAATTGGATGATACTTAGTGTCATATGGGTTGATTCCATATAAATATATGCATACGGATTCAGAGTTGTGCAATTATTGTTAATTCATCTAGGGATCATTAATAGAACCGAATGCATTGCATCAACGAATAGGCCTAACCTTAAAACTGTAATCTCTTCTCTATTCTATTTGTACACTGAATGTTTGTTGGGGAATTTTGGAAAGCTGAAAGTCTGCGAATCTATACAGCGTGGTTGATACAGCATTCATCGTACTTCAGCTCGCTGTTTCTCTACACTGTTAGAATCTAGTCGACCCCCCGAAATTTCCGATCTTCAGTTCTTACTAACGTAGAAGTACCTTTGACTGTTGACGAAGTGACAGTTGACGCAAGTTTCGTTTGAAATTTTGTTGATATTGAATACGTAGGTGCATGATAAGCTCGACTGAGCATTGATAAGTGCATTATGTCTTATCTATCTTATTGGTTCCAGAGGAATTGCTGGAGGTAATTTATCAAGCGACCCGCGTGCAGTAAGGTAAGTTCCCAAACCTGACACATAAATCAGTAGCCCGAACGGGAAAATAGTGCATAGCGGTAAGAAAGCAATTGCGACGGCCCACGCACCATTGAACACAACCCAAACATTTACAACTTGCACTATTCAAAAGTTGTCTTAATTCGCTCTTTTATAATGAGAAACTCACTACAACTACTAGAAAGGAAGCTGTATCTTTCTGTCAACTACAAATGATAATTCCATAATGCGGACACTCAATCTGTTTGAATGTACACAGTTAACTGAAGTGACTCCAGAACGTATGAGTTATTGATGAACATTCCTGAACGCTGTCGATATAAATTGAATGCTAATCACAACTCATCACAGCTCTTGCGATCTCACTTCCGATTAGTACAGTCATTGGAGGAGGTTGACAAGGAAGGCAACGTCCTTTCTTCAGGTATCTGGCATTTCTTCTCACCTTTGGAGTTGGGCGATGCAAAAATGAACAGAGTGAGCAATATACTGCTGAGACGCTCTAAGCAACGGTAGGATTTAATCTTGAAGATTATATCTGTAACTATAGTAACCGGTTGGAACTTGTGAAACAGGCATGATTTGTAAAGCTGTTTTGCTTCACAACGAACAATAACGTGATCGCATTGTGCAATATAGAAAACGTTCATTTTCACCATACCTGACAAATTGGTTAATAGTGGGAGTGTGTAACAAGTATCAACGCTATCAGACTGTTCCGGCTGGTTACTTTAGTGAATGAGTTAGTAGTGTTCTCTTTTCGAACTGCATTAAATTAAAATCCACCTAACAATGCTCAACGAGCACAGTAGAACTGCAGATCATTGTGTGCTTTAACTTAATATGCCATTGAATAATGTGACAATGAGTAAAATGTGTTCGCAGCTCATATCATTGCTAATGAAGACAGTGCTTAAGGCAATAGCGACATGTAGGTTATACGGGAGTGATTTAGTTGATTATGATGGTTGAGACTAATATTGTACTGCAGTGCAGTGAATGCCAACAATTGTTGGTTCATGAAAACCCAGCAAGGAACGCACTAAGAGATATGTGCGTCGAACATACGTGGTCATTGTTATCGATTAACTTGTTCTGCCGTGTGACACAATCGTATGAGTACCTCATATGCTTGAAGCACCTAAGTAATCAGACATGCCAACTGATTCTTCTGTACTGTCCACTTCTCGCAGCCCAGATTTTGACACAGTGCATCGTGCAGATAGGTCGATTATACGATCGAGACAACTGACCACGCTAGTATGGTAAATATTCAAGGAAGCATTGCTACACATGTTTAACTTGAATATTGCCCAGTAAAACGGGCAAAAACATATGAGGACCTACTACGCACACATTCTCCATTAAGTACTTAAAAGGTCTTCCTGCGAAATTTGTGATGAATGTTAATTTTCAAACTATTACAAAACGTTTACCCATGCATAAACACCGCGATGAAAACGATTGCGTTAGCACCCTTTACCGATAGGGGACCAGTGTTCAACTTTTGGTTAACACCTGCTTTGAAAATGCCAACATCTTAGAGTTTGGATCGCGTAATAGGGGCATAGCCAGGATACAACAGTGTTGTCGAAGTGAGACCAAAGTTGAAATCTGCCAATGTTCTCGCTAGTCACTCAGCTGAACCGTGTCTGCTATTTGCTACCTGCAAGATTAGTTTCCACTGCCTCGATCTTCCTTTCTGGAAAAAATCCGTTTTTTCTGTCGTCCCTCAGTTCACCTGCAGTTCCGTTGCCTCAAACATTAAGAGAACTAACCGAAAGTTGCTGAAAAGAAGGCGGAGTTCATCTGCAATTGGCCAGTGCAGACAGTGAGTTCGTGAGCGTCAGTACAACACCCGGACAGAAAGCCGATGTCTTCGGTGACAAAACAATTAATCACAACAGATAATGTGTTTGGTCGCACTTCTTCGTTTTGTGGTCCTATAATATCATCCAAACTGTGAGATGTTCGCATTTTCGAAGCAGCTGTTAACCAGAAGTTGAACACTCGTCCCCTGTTGTTAAAGGTTGCTAACGCAGTCGGTTTCATCGCAATGGCACTGAAACCGTTCAACCTCTTGATCGCACACATGGGAACTTCGTTCATCACACCGTTTTGTCGCCATATGCCGAATATATATATATATATATATATATATATATATATATATAACTGAATGCTTCGAATAGTCAGCTGATGAGAATAAACGAAATGCTTGCATCTTGCAATATGGGCCTTCTTGTCACCTAGGAGATTTAGCTATATTTGATGCATTCCTTTCTGGAACATGTTGCATAACACAAAAGATACATTTATTCCTCAATTTATCATAAACGATGGCTATACTCCAGAGTTTGACACTTAGGCATAGTAGTTGCGGGCCATTCATATATGCTTTCATATAACCATCTTCATTTGCTATCACGGAAGGAACAAAATTGAACAACAGAATATTTCGTTGCCCAGGATGTGTGAACATTCGGGCGGAGGGTTTGATTGTAGTTGGCAAATTCAAGAGCGACCTCTAACTTCTGACTACGGTTAGATAAATCCCGTGATTTCAGGCGTTATCTGACGGAACAACTGTGTCGACTTTAGACCACATGGTGGAATCTGACCCAAGTTCGCAGAGAATTTCTTAAACGCCGACCTGTAAACGTTTGCTTGCAGCTACCTGAGGACACATCTATGGGTCGCTTAGCAAAATTTCTCTGAAGAATTTTGTATATTTGTGAAAAAAAATTTATTCCAATTGTACGCGGTTGTAACCAGCACGGTCAGAAAGTGTAACAGACGAATTTCCACTTTTATAGGGGTGATATCGACTAGAGCAAACTCAACTGCTCATCGTGTTCGCCAACGTTTGTGATAAAAGAGTAAACGGAAAAACCAATATAATGCCAAGAAATTTGTGAGAGATGTTTCGTACAATGAAAACGAGGAATCAACTGGGCCCAACATTGATCCAAGTATGCTATCAACACACGAAGGATAGTATACTGTCACTAAGGAAAGCGTTTGCAGGTGTATACATATATATATGTTCACATACAGGCAACCTGACGTTTGACACTGTAGGCAACAAAATGGAAGGGTAGTTAATTAACATTTTCCGTGAACTTTTACCCTCGAAAGCGGTTGAAAACGTGATCAAACATTGTACGTTGAATGACAATAGCTAAAAACATTTCGTTCACTTCGGTGTTTCCGTTAATCTGAAGTACAGTTAGATATTGTTAGCTACCAATCATAGTGTGTAGGAAAGATATTTCTTTTCGGACCCCTGTACGTTTGTTCGGGTCACTGAATGATTTGCGAGCACCAAGTGTGGTGCACTGGGAACAGCCTGAGTTGAAAAGTGGCACAACTAGTTTTCTCACACCTTTCTTTACAACAGAATTCTTGAATCATTTTCTGTCACACGTTCAACATTGAGTGATTGTGTTGAACTAAACTAACAATGTAGCATCTATCGATCACGATGATTGATACAGTAATCGAAATGCTTTGAATCAGTAGTAGAAATTCGGGAATTTCGGTTATCCCAAATTAAAAACCACCCACACTTGATCGTAATCTTCGCATTCATTTGAGCGTTTCGGTCATCCGATTTCGGGAGCAGGCACTGAACCAGAGTTTTGTACACTACTGACACAACGTTGTGGCTAAACTTTCGGATTTGATCGCTTGGTCATGCTTATTGCGAGGTTACTGACGTTATGGTTAACAGGCTAATCTCACAAGCACGTTGGTCTGAACGCGAACTTCAATCCGGACAAGGATTTGCACAGCCGAAGAGTGTTAATAACGGCAAAACTGGAGTCTAGTGCTTCCTTCCAAAATGGGCTAGCCGAAACGCTGGTCTGAATGCGAACACTGCGATCAAGTGTGCGTGGTGTTCAATCCTAGATAACCTAAATCTGTGAACTTCTCCTACTAGGATTTCAGTGTTTGAAGTTGACAAAACAGAGATTTAGCATTACAACTTGATTAGACCTGTAACGAACCTTCGAAAAAGAGCAACAGTTTTCTAAGCACCAGAAATAGTACGGAGATGTGACAAAATCACATCGAACTGAAAGTCTCGCTCCATGGGAAAACTGAGCAATTATAGTGGAGAGTAACTTCCGTTGCAAATAATATGTATGCAATTTTTCAACTGTGAGACCGCCGTCTAGATCCACTTAGGATGGAGTGTGGAACACAAGGAATGGAGAGGACAGGTGATCTGAAACAAAAACACGTAGGTCGATCATTGCTTGAGCGTGAACAATCGGTGCGTTTGGCAAACGAGCAGCGCAGTAGCTACTACTCATATAAAGCTGCAACAATGTTCCCTTCGAGCGGAGGGTAATTCACACCTGCCAATTTTTGACAGTTTGTTCCACCAAATTCAACTTCACACTAACAACTCGTACACGCTGTTTCTCAAACGCTGATTTATCACCTGTCCATTATGATATTTTGTAACTTATTCAATACATCTGACATAAAAGCGATGTTTACACTGCATTGTAAAGCAGTTCCAAGAAAATAAACCGATTAGAATCAAGTAGATTTGTTCAATAACTTTTCCGTTTTAATTTTCTGAGAACTACGGGACCAACAGCCGGTTGTTTTTGACTGGCAGATGATACCATGATAACAGTATTTGCCAAACTTATTACCTGTAGTAACAAGAGCAAATAATAACTTGATATTGCAGCTGAATGAGATCCCCGCGTAGTCAGCTGACGCACAGTCAAATGGCGATGACAGACGATCGGTAACTAGGTGGCACGTTTGCAATACGTTTGTGAAATCTACATGCCTATTACTAGCCAGAGGTGACAGTAAACAAATGGCTATAACCATGTTATACTTTATACCTAAATTAGCCCAAATGACGGCTTACACTGTTGAATTTGCAACGTCAGATATACAGTGCGATTTGAACAATTCTCCGTGAATAAGTATTTACTAGTCAGTTTAGTCTGTGGAAAAGATCTCAAGAGAAATGAATGCCTTAGATTTGTAGTCATCGTAGTTGCAAATATTCGAAATTGGTGGTCACATAAATTAGCGTGGTGTGCATTGATACCCTGCCAACCAAATAACTGGCTACTGTAAGTCAATCGCTAGCGCTCCTCAATTCGAACAGTAGCTCCAACAGAGCGAACACAGATGTTTGCGTATAAAAGACTGAATATATTTGACAGCCAAACATTTAGTTTAAGTAACATGTTACGTAAACAGTATTCAGTTGGCTCACGTAAACATACCGTACTGTCCCACGTAACACCTGGTATCTTCTAATGTACACCTAACGTTTATTTGGATAAATTGTACGTGTGTTTTGGTTCACGCACAACTTCGTGCTAATTGTTGGCATCGAAATAGGTCCACATCGAATCAACCTTCAAAAGTCGACTTGTGCCACCTGAATGGTTGTCACATTTGTTTCCAATAGTGTTATGAGAAAGTTCAGCAAGAAATTCTCTTATACTTTTGGCTGGTGACCATTTTAAACTCGGAGTTAGATCGTTGATAGTGAAATGCGATGGTTGTTCGGAAGGGTTAAACGTACAACCATGTGAAAAATCCGTTATTCAGTTATTCTAAAACAAGTCATATATTGTGAGACAAACTATACGAGTTGCGATCTCGACTACTCCAGGAAATCTCCATCAGATTTTGCCAAAACATTGTGCACAGCATTGATAGGACATTCTACTAAAACAAAACAATGGAAGGTAAAAACTTTTATTCAGTTTAAGTTGTTATTCTTCTAAAATTGAGCTAAAAATTCTTCATTCTCTGTTTGTTTCCCCGATCATTCTGCTAAGCTACATGACGAACGCAAATAGTAGTGGCGTACATCTGGACACAATTGTCACTGCGGATAGTCGTGCTCATGTTAAATGCGACAAAAATATCATAAACTTTTCGCATCAAAACAACACTTATAGTCTGCCACTCTCAATGACCTGAGTCAGTGCATATCCGGTGGACATAACCATGGCTCTGGGCTGTCTCTATATATTTGTGCGAACCACCCACATACTGAACAGTTGTTCAAAGGGTTATCAAAAGGAATTCGAGACATCCATCGTAACTGAGATATGTGATGCTAAAAAGCTTGACAGTTCGAAACAGGCGCCCGGCATCATTATATATATATAGTGGTTGTTCTGACAATACTTGATTAAGAGTTGATAATGCGACATATTACAAGTCCCAAACTTACAGTAATATATAAAAACCTAATGCTCCATGAATAGCTAACTTGTACATTATTTTTGACGATAGAATACGACTAGTTAACTCGACCGGCTATTTGTATATCTAACGCAATGAAATGTACTGAATACTGTTCAGCTAATTACATGGTATTTACCGTTGACAATGTTGAATCACTCGTAGAATATGTGAATTTTAAAAATACATCCTAGAATCTGGTAATATGTTACATGTTCTAAATCACGCAACTTTTGCCGCGATGTAAATCGCATGTTATCTGTCGCCAGTTCATCACTGAACGACACGCTTAAATCCAGCGAGGTGGCTCGCGTGCGAGAGTGCTTCTGACAATTAGTGTCGAAGTTTACCGCAAATCATCTGCTCCATTCGTTTGGGGATAATCATTTTCCTTCTAATTTTGTGATCGATGCGCACTCAGATAATCATCCCGTACTTGATATTTGTGCAAACATTTCAACTGCCAAAAAGACCGCAGTTCGACCAAGTTATGGAGATTTCGTTGAAACCCTGGCCCTTCATTTCACAGACGGGGCGTCCGAATCGAAGAATCACTTGGCACCGTCCCACTGATCGTCTCCAGTTGGCGTTGGCAACTGACTGTCTGTTGTGTTTCTGGTCCTATCAGCAACGATTTATTGTAAACCCCTTACCCAGTCAGACCGTTCCTCGCATAGTATTTGGTCAGTAGCTTTTCAGTCGTCCGTTTAATTTTACGGTTGCGCCAACCAAAACAGGGGACGTATCAAAAACAGAAGGTTCATTGGACTTCTGATCTTACTAAAAACTAAACATTGCAGGTTAACCAGGAATAGTTTGCAAAGCTCATAAACCTGGTTATTTTTGATGACCTGTCGTAAATATACACTGCTTAATACATGCGACCAAGAAAGGTAAAAATTTTGGGTAATACTATGGTTGACCTTAAAATATTCCTTTGACAACAAAGCAAAAATGAATGAGCGACAACCTACTAGTGTATACGCTTCATCTCCCATTGTTTTGGAAACCACTCAGTGTGTTCTTACAAAGAATGTTGCCGCTAAGTTCAACATTGACCAGTACAGTTTGGTCAAAATGAAATCAGCACGCAGCGAAGAATTTGTGCTTTTCCTGCGTTCCGTACAATATCTATTTTAAGTACTGTTTGCGACGTCATAACATCTGTTATGGCTATTATCGACCGTGGTGCATGTGTTACTCTTTGAATTGATTTACAGTGCCAGAGACGTTCATACATTTTACCTTGTCACATTATCTACCAATCCCGGCCACGGTAATTCTAGACAATCCAGTGGGTTTATGAAACCCATGCTGATATTTACAGAAGACCTGAACGAAATTGTCGGTTGCCCAACGATGAAAAAAACTAGGGGAGCCAATATTCTCCCAGCAACTGTCATATTTCCACTTCAAATTAGGTAGTACGCAGTCTGAGTATGAGAATTCATCACGGAAAACGAGCGACTTGCCAAATTCATTTAAAAACAAACGTACTACCATATGCAAGTGTTTTTAGTGTTTTGACATCTGGCTATCCATTTTTATTTGGACACAAACTAATTTCTCTGTCGCTGAGATCAAAATAGATATTTTTACTTGAAAAATAATTTGTCGAAGCACTTACATACAAACACTGTGGCCTCAGGCATTACACCCGTCTCAGTTGTTGAACACTTACCCAAATAATCGCAACAGCGAAAAAGTGGATTTCTTTAACCAACCCTTGAAAGCGTTTGGCAGAGAAATGAGAAATGATTCATGGTATAAATTAACAACTAACGCAATAATAACGAGCAACCAGTAGTTTTGGGCTCATTGAATGTTGACCATGTACAGCCTTCCTAAACTTGGACCGACCGAATTTGGAACATGCGTGTGAGTGTTCCGTGGACTGCACACATTACGTCTGAGACTGAACGACCTATCCGATTTTTCGTGTACTCATTCAGTTTTTTATCTAGCATACCTTTCTTTGGAAATCATATTACTATCAAAAGCGTAGGGGAAGTGCTGCTTCGATTCCCAAAAGCAAATAGTCGTGTTCGTCAAAGTTTGACGAAACTTTTGCAAGTCGAAGTTTTTGACAGTTGCAAGCGGGAACGGTTATACCATCAACCAGGTTAGTCAAAACTAGGACATCACCCGGAGGTGATCAACTGGGTCTTGTTCAATACCACTCTGTCCAATATAGTCCGATTCTTACCCTAATTTAGTCTACGGCTACAAAGCTAAGCTTTTCAACGAAATGCATAGCCACTGAACAAGTAAATTTTAAAGCAAACTTCGCTTGGATGTAAAGTGACGTTCGCATTCCTGAAGGAGAATTGCACAGATCATTTGTGCCAATTAATGTTCAGTGGGCGCGAACACCAAGCACGATGTTATGCGAATCACCACTCGAATTAGAAGTCCAACACAGCATACACGCCGGCGAAAATCCCTTTTTATCACGTAACTATAAGGCATGCAATAATCCAAACCAAACTGCTTCTCTTAATTCTGTACGAATTTTGTAAGTCCGAGTCAACAACCGTTTACTACCTGTGTTCAGAATGTATCGTAGTTTCCTCTCTTTCATTCAACGCAGTCGAACCAGAGATTCACCCTTTTTGAAATCGGCATTTTCAAAGTTTTTGCCACTAATTAGTAATACATTTTTTAGGTTTTTTCCAGCTTCTTGTTAACAGTCTTCCAAAAATCCGACAAACCAAACTCAGTCCTTTTCATTTTAGTAAAAGTTCGTCTAACCCATGTCAGATACCAAATTTCGTTACAAAAAGCGGTTCAAGGGAACACTAACACACACTTTGAGAACAAATACACAGTCAAATTTGGGAGTGTTCACTAACTGTTGATTCCCTTTGAAAAATGACTTACGGAGAATGAAAGCAATAATTTTTCGTTGAAAATATTCAAGCTGAAAAAGTAATCGGCAATTGGTGACAAGTATAATGATATGTCTCGAAAAAGTGAGGTGACAGTTGTTCATTATAATTACGTATGTCAGATTGCTAATTTCTTCAATTAACCCTTTGACGGTGGAGCGAAATCCACTATCTGGTCGCGGTACCTACAGTTGTATGTCAAAATTTGCATAAATCATTTACAAACGACCGGTTGGTGGCCACATGCTTGGACCATATTTTACAAGCCATCAACTTACAGAAAAATTTTGAAGTGAAATCGATTCACGCAAGCTTCTTTCATTCCCAATTTTACAAAAAGACTCCTCGACGTGAAGTAAGTAGCAAATTATTAACCAGAAACAGTGCTGATTTTCAAGGGTAGCAAGTGTGTGACGGTCTTGCACCCTGTGAATATGTCCCCTTCACCCAATTGTTTTGCTGGTGCTGTTGCAACTTTTCTTGCAGATGGAACTATCATTTTGCTTAAAATAATACGGTACGAAGGCTCAGAGTATCTGGTCATGTTCAGCGTAATAATGACAATCAAGTTTATTAGTCATCACGGTTTGTATCACCTATTCGGCATAAGAATACGAGCTGATCTGGCGGGCATCCAAATATATTCAGCCTTACACCCAGTGAGCCGTTAGATGAAGGGCACGCCTTTATTGTATTCGTTTGTTCCACATAGCACAAATGACACCATGGACAAAACTAATTAGTACAGACGCTCTGTCATCATCGGCCAGATTATAATTTCTTCACAAAATTCGCTTTTCTCTTCCACCTGACGTATCTTTGCATCTGTCACCTGCCTCACAAGTGTTACACAATTACCGTAGGTCGCTCTCTAGTTTTCTGTCGCTAACACACTTCATGTTGATTTCCAACAAATGTTTACCTTATATGGGCATACTGATTACTATGCGATTGACATACCCACATGACATTCAGAAAAGGTTCGTTGGAAATGCATCAGCACCCTCATATAATGAACCGCTGAGGTACTAATATCTAATCAGTGAATAGCTGATCCTATCAGCCGAGGTTTTTTCGTCATATATATAATGACTGGCATTTTCTGTAGCACGAACGCCTGTATGAAAGAAGGCATTGAAGATATAAGAGCGAGTGGGTATTTCTTGAATCCCGTTGATGATATTTTTGTGTTTTGTCTAATTTCGAAAGTCTTATTGACGTCTACAGATTAACTTGTTTATAGGCAGTTTATCAGCGACACATGGCTTATTATTAGACCTGGCTAATTCTGGACAAAAACCGAGTCTGCTTTGTCGAACTAGCTTGTACTACTACTGAAATAATCAGATCAGTAACATTCAACGCAAACAAAGAAAACAGAGTAGTCCGCTGGCATAAGGCTTATCCAATGAGGGCCTTATCTGTGTGTTGGAGCGTACTGTTGCTGTTTACACTTTTAGCGCTTTCACGTTGGATGAGTTCAGAAAACAAGGTGGTTGTAGCGTTATACAGACTAATATAAATTACAGAGACACTGGCGTTCACAAGACCCATTCTGCTAACGAACACCCCCCCAAAGAAATGCTGTCAACATCAGTTATACTATGTCTCTTTGTTTCGCTGGATGCCGTTTTGGCCTTTGATAAAGCCAGTAAGTTTAGTATTTGTCAACTGATAGCAAAAAGTGTAATGGTATTTTGAACTGTCAATAGTTTATGGGCACAGAAACAGTAGGTCGCATACTGATGCTACGTAGCATTTTTTAACGTGGTTATCTATATGCTTCTACTGGGCGCTTTGGGGTTGGTGAGTAAATTGCCGCTATATCTCATCTTATGATTGTGGGGTAAGAAAAATCCTATGAGACGAACTGAACAGTTGCAACGTTAGTTCCATTAATTCTGGAAAGTTTGCATGGCCATAAAGGTATTCATTTTTTTTAATGACCAAATTTTTATGTGCCTGTTAGCAACTGGCTTCAGCAGGATTTATGAAAAGTTTCCGTCTCTTTGACTCAAATATGAACAGCTTTTATCGTACAATAAAGGTTCATTTTCTGACTTCCTTGTTTCCAAAATAAATTAGGTTGGAAGGGTATATGAATTAAACTCCAGGACTCAGATATGGTTAGTTACATTAAATCCGAACACGTCAATCACTACTTTGTTCAAACCATTTTGCGCTGAGTAAAGCCGCTAAAAAAACATCCGAATCTGGTGGGTTAGGGTTAGACTGCGGATGGTGAGTCGATTACGTGAGACTAGTATGAATTAACATACGAAAGACCAGACTGGTTCAGCAGTACAAGTGCTTGCACAAACGCACAGAATATGTTTCAAGTAGGGGAGTTCTTTATCACGGGTACCCAAAGTTATTCCCCTTTCTTCCGTCCCAATTATTTTGTATCAGAGAACATCTTAAACCGTACAGCATCTAACCGTCCTTGGCTCATATTTCCCGTTAATCATATATTTATGATACGTTGATCTGACTCCACGTGCTACACAAGCGTTCTGGCACTTTTAAAACTGACTTCAGTCAACCCACCAACTGTATAACTAGAGCTTACTTATTGTCCATAAGGTGTCAAGTTTTTAAATTTGTCGTTATAACTCGCTGCTTGCTTCATTTAGCAAGCAAGAAAGTTGCTCATTTGTGTAACAACAATAACCAGGAGGGAACGACAACGTATTCCAGTTTGTTCATCCAAATTTGAAAATTTTTGGAATGGTGCAATTTGGTAGCTGTCAGAATGAATGACGCCATACTATCCTGTCCATTAAGCAACGTTAACAGTTTATTAAAACTCACCTGCTTCTTTATTTTACTTATGGCTCATTAATGTTTGGGTGCGTGTAAAAAGATTGATTTTTTGGTTATTAGATAGAATAGTCGCGGTAGTTGATTTGATCATACCTGTGGTGATAACGTATGCAAGATGGTTACTTCGTTTCTACTCATCAACAAATGGATCGAATCCGAACCTAATTTATCAAAAAACATACGCCGTTGAAAGAGTTTAACAAGAGTGAATGTAAGTGGCTGACACTTCAAGTTGCAAATGCGGTTACCATCAACATTAAAGAGCGCTGGATTCTTGTGAACTTGTTTCTAACGACGTTATTTTAGTTAACTGGATGAAGACAATGAAATATCGCAAATTCTATTATGTTTGGTGTAAAGAAATTCCGCACATGATGACCGTAAATGGAAATCGAACTTTTAACAGTAAGACAGCTCCAAAATGATACAGTCATTGATACCCAGATTGTATCAAGAGAAATAAATAAGAACTTTCGTATGATGTGCGAAAATTTTTCGGATTGTTTAAACTTAACCACATATCCGCTTGTAATCAAGATGGGCGGAACGACACTTTGCAAACAGTTAAAGTCAACGGCAAATCAATTTGTTCATGTACAATAAGTGAGCTGTTTTTCTGAGAAGTTTGTTTTGATTTCTAACCTCTCTAGTTTATTTTTATGCAGTTAGTAACAGATTGTCTCTCTGCTTGATTCATCTATGTCAAAAAGGCTATAAAAGTAAGTTTATTATTTAAGGACTTTCATAATCAATAAACAACTAATACTGAACTATTGACAGCTAATCGATACTACTTAAGCGAAGCTGTTTTTAAAAATAAGCTTGGCGTTATTCAATTTTCAATTCCTTTAGGAGTTTAGATTGAATAAATTTAGCTGAATAACAAACTCTTGCTCAACTAACTGTTACATTGGAAAAATTAGAAACATAATTTGGTTAGATACCAGAAACCTAATATTTTCAAAGAATACTACCCTCCTATTTAATCTAAATTCACTAGAATAACCTATCTTTGGATAGCACCATACATGTTGCTTCCAAATTACCAGTTGAATTTTGGGTTACAAGTTCCATACCTCACAAATTTAGATCATGGAAGTCGATATATGTTAGTACCGTCTGTTTTGTTCGCTGGACACGTTCAACCAAAATGGAAACTATCGCTGTCTACTCTTCTGATTTGTTGATACTTGTCAACGTTTGTTCTGATTATTTGAGCCTACACATTGGCTTTGGTTGCTTGGGAAGCTTATCTAATAGAACCTCTACTGTACTCCTATGCGATTACGCATATCTTGTGTTGAAAGATAACGTCTAGGCTCGTGAGAAGACGTTACTTTTACTGGACGAGACATTAGAGAACAAAATTGGTCATCGAACAACCAATAATTTTGGTTTACACTACTAGTGCGCAGTATTTTTCAGTTTCATTTCTTGAGAAGTGTTTACGGTAATACGGTTAGCGAACAAGGTAACTTCCACACTCGGAACAACCCTCTTATCAGGATTAGCAGTTCTTTCAGTTCGATCTGTTGGGAGAAGTCGTTGTACAGTCGTTAACTATTGTAACTCCTCGCGTTGTGTTTATCTGTGCGATACCCGTAAGACCAAACTAGTATCTACCGCTGCCACGCTCCAACTGTATACTTCCAGAAAACACGAATTGTTTGAAGTTTAATAAAATATTGCTATAAGCGGATGAGATAAAATACATATGGTTAATAACTGGATATACACGTATCATTCGTGAGCAGACAACACAGCGTGAGTAATAAATAATTATTAGTAACAAAAATAATTTTATTTTGATCGAATGCAATTGTTCGGGAATAGGCACTCATCGTCAAGATGTCAGCAAACTGCCTCCAGTAACTCAGGTTTTATTCACTGTTTGGATGAGAGAAAACGGAGTACATTTCTCATTGTTCCCAAAAAGTGAACCTTAGAACAGTGACGCGTCTGTAAACAGATCATATTTTGTGCACATGTAACAAATCGGTGTTCTATTCAAAACGGTTATCGATCGTCTCGATGGTTTCCTGGTGTTTGCGTGTGCTAAAGTGTTTCTTTTGGTTGTTAATTTTTGCAGTCTGGAGTGATGAAAATGGCTAGATCACAAATCCAATCCCTAGAGGTTACAAACACACTCAGCCGTGAACATCATTGTCCCAGTAACCTTAGTGCAGAAAACATATGTTTAAGACACTGACTTACGGCAGTAAGGGAAACGGCGATTCGTGGGGAATGTTAATTCCACTTCATGTAACGCTAGATGAACTTTCTTCCGACCATATTATCGAATAGTCAATTTTTCCAGATAGTTTTGTTCTCGCATCGAGTCACTGCCATTCAGAAGAAAAACTTTCTTTGATACCCGCTATTACAAAAGAATTGTTCTCTAACAAATGATTCACTACCGAGTGCTTTTGCGTCATCCGTGTGAAACAAACATCTTGAAAGAATTTTACTAATATGTTCATGTTCACTGGCGATCCGCATCGTGTGTGGTTCCATTTCTGTGACCATCACCTGTTGACCACCATATAACGGAATATAGTTTTTGATATGAAGATCCACGCAACGTTATTAAGGGTGCTGGTGAGACAGACAATGGCTGATCGGTCCTAGAATTTGCTGAAAAAATCTTTTACACTCAAAACTGGGAGTCAGAGTTAAACAAAACAGATGTTTCTGTAGATATATCTATATATATACATGTATTCATTATTTTTAATATTCAGAATTCTTTCGATGTCGTGGATTTCAATTTTGACAACAATGTTAACTGTGGAACTACTGATGGGTGTTAATGGAATCTCTAAATCTAAACGTAACACAAGTGACTGCGGATTAACGTTCGCAAATGATGACTCATCCATGCCTTACGGAAAGCCAAGGACACAGTGGTCAAAAGCCTGCTCTGTGGAAGCGTAGGCGGAATTCTAGACTCGGTTGTGACAGGACATGCATTATTAGCGGGCTCCAACAACAGCTAAATATGGGCATATTGCTTGTTTCTGAGAACAACTAACTGAACAGCCAGAAAAATGCGATAGCTGCGATCACTCGCGAATGAAGTGAACCTCATATAAAAGAATCCCACGTTTCTCACCAGTATTGTGTGTGAGAGTCTTAGCAGATGCAACGTTGATAACTGATTAGGTTGACAACGCACAGTATGATCAGATATATAGCGTTACTGTGCCCCTACTTGGTCATTTAGACGTGTGACCAAGTTGGACTTGTTGTACATGGTACAGGCTGGACTTAGCGCTTGTGCGGCTAGTTACACAGCCGCCTGACAAGCGATAGACTCTTCCCACGTCATTTAAACGGCTTCGTATAAAACAAGCATTTCGGCCATCTTATTGCACCAACTTCCAATTAATGTGAACATCTGACTTGTAGTACAGGTTTGTTTTCAGGAACACTGCCCACTCACTGGGGATGGGTGAAGTCATGTACTATTAATAAGAAATAGGCAGAAGCCAGGTACACTCCGAATCGAAAAATTTTGATGTCATCTTCTCAGAACGGAATTTCAGTCAGCAAACCATTGTGATAGTTAATTGGTTCACAGAACCTTGGAAAAGCCTTGCCACAATTTAATGCTCATTAATGCGCTAAAAATTTTATTCACGTTCTGCTCAGTATCAACCAGCATGTTTTTCGAAAGAAATCAACATACCAGTTGTTTGAACTATTGAATAAGTTGGAACTACGCTGAGGCCGTTTCCCTCAAATATCTGAACTAAATCTGGTCTGTTTTTCTCAATTATTTTGCAGAAGCTTACTGTACGTTGGAATTTTGATACAAATTTTGATTTGAATGAGCATCCATTATATTACTGTGAAATCAAGGAAACTGACGAAACAACGCACGACTACCGTTCAATACAAATCAATATTTCCACTGTTTTATGTCGTAAAGTTGTCACGGTGCTCTTCATTGTATGATGATTGTTTATGTTGATTCAATAAATTTTCACAGCCATCTCGTCATTGTTTTGCTTTTTTAATTAAACAGATGCACTTAAAGGTAACGTTCACTAGCTGGACCGACTTCACTTCACTGAGTGTATTGCTTATAATGGCTGTACTTTATAACACGTGATATCTGGTCGATTCCTAAGTTTGCCGTAAAATTATATTTTAGGAAGTGATACAACGTCACCTTTCAATGGGTGCTTGTTGCAGAAAAAGTGCTCGGGCTGGGTTTTACTTCTGGAATGTTGAAAACAAGTCCCATTTCTGAAAGTTTATTTTCTACATAGAATTAAAAACCATCGGTGAGTTTTCACCCAATATCTCATACAGCACAATGCTCAACTGCAAATCGCTCACATAAACTGATAGAATATTATGAACGTTTTAGTTGGAAGTCATGTTTATTGTACAACGACGTTTGTTTATTCACGGACAACCGAAAATATCAAATTGCCCCGTAACAGTTCACAAAAATTTGGAGTTGTTTACGCCGGACGCAATGTGCTACAACCTGAGTGGTTTCAGATTGTTAATTTCAACAATTCCACCCTCATTTTTGCAGCCAGGTTCGAACGAGCATCGACAAACTTATTCTCGTGATATAGCAAAACTAGAAGCCGTGGTTATGCAGGTTTGATTATCAGTGGCTAATCCCCAAAGAGCTTTGAACTGTAATCATATTTCTTAGCAATACCTCTGTCTTTCACTACAACTCAAACCACTGTCCTAACGATTTGTGGAGCGTGAATGTTAGACGTTGATGAAGCTGAACAGACAAATGAATGGAATCTGGTAGACAATACACTAGTCAGTAAATGACAAATCAGGCATGTGACTACGTATTCTGAGTTTATGATACAAAGTTGAACGAACTATGGAAAACAAATGTTCTACGTGGCTGGTTCCTTTTGATAAAAAATAAATCCAAACAAATGTTACCATGGCAAATCGATCAGGTGTGATTGACACAGTCCACATCATAGAACAGTTTGGGAAATTTCTGATTGGTTAAGTATAACTAACATTGTTAGCCCTCATTCTTTTGCTCACTGACCTTCATAGAAGAGGTATGTGCAAGATGACAGGCAATAGAACATTGAGAAGGTGTCTAAAACTATCACTAGTAATCTCTTTGTTGATTATTGCTATTTATACATTCCTTGATAAACAACAGTTGTCTCATGTGATATGTTAAACACTTGACTTCAGCTGAGGCTTTGTTCATGCAAGGTATTATTGAAAAAATTAATTTTTGGCATAATGCTCTAACCATTCTTTCGCTTTCCTGAATTTATACACAAATGTCAATGGGCTCACATTGCATAAAGCATCAGAGCATTAATAACATTGAGCATTCCCGTTAACTCGTTCACTATTCACTACTGTTATTGCATGTGGTAACTCGTAAATAGACTCACTCAAGTCTGAAAGACATGACACATTCGATGACATTGAGATGATGGACGTACAGTGGTGAGAATATAAAACGTCAATCTCCAATCTCGAAGTTGCTCTTGTTTCACACCGGTTAATAGGTTATTAATATTTGTCAACAATGCTGATAGTTTAAAGCGTTCCATATAACTTACACGGTGTATTTTGCTCTCTGTCAACTTGAAACTCCATGTTTGCACCCATCAGGGATTGCAAGGGACGTGAGGTTATCGAACTGAAGCTTCAATGCACTGAGTCAGTTATTTCCAGATCTTCCTACAGACTGACTGAATTTTAAGCACTACTGCATGTCAGAAGAAGGCCGAAGTAATTGTAGTGTTCCGTTTATCTTCCACGTGACCTGTAGGTTACGATTCTGGGCAGGTGGACAGTGTGAATGTTACTTAACTGGGATTCTTTATGTACACATGGAAGCGGTCTTCTCTTGGTAAAAAAATTCAGAATGTGGTAATTTTTTCTGTCAGTGAATCAGTCATCTGGCACTTTGACATCTGGCTAAGAAAAAGTTCTTCTTATGTTCGGATGGCAAACCGAATTTCCTGGCAGACCATCGGTTCTCATCAGGTTGCCTCATCGGATTCCATCAGGTCACAAGTGGAAATAACACGTAGAAGACTTAAACGTAATACCTGAACGCGGTTTGCAAAATTCGACTAAAGGCGTTTCCGCAGCAATTTTGGTATCTGTATCGAAGATTCACTTCAACTGGTTAAAAACGTGAGGATTGCGTTATGCTGGTTAGATTCAGTGGGTATTTTAATATGTCATCAGATCACAAGTACAGTCTTCCAGCTGCTTGCCACTGCAATTTGTTTTCCACACGTTAGCGACGAGAAGAACAGAGACTTCGTGGAAATCCGACGAAACATGGAATATACTGTCAAGCGCGGCACATGAATAAATTTTTTACGTCTTCTCGAGACAAAATGACCAAAACACAACTAATATTGAGGTCATCCAGGATCTGTCTTTACGGTAAACAAGCAGAAAGATGACAAGTGTGCAGAGTTAACCTACGCTAGACAGAATGGTGAACTGAATTATATTTCGCTGATGGACTTTGAGGTTGACGATTATTATAATTAACGATTTTTGTTAAAGCTACTCATTCACCTCTATTTTGAACATCGTATCTGAACGAGGATTAAATTCACGATTCACTCAGAACAGTTGATCTAGTCGTCATGTAGGTAACACTAGTAGCGATTAATCAAGTTAACCTACTGTAACACATCTAATAGTATCGACCCACCCTAGCCTTTTTTCTCAAGCTACTAGCTGATCAGCGAACCATTCATTTGCCCTACTTCTCACATAACAACTGGCCCTAAGTTCGCCTTTCACCGCCAATCGGTATTATATACAGCGCCTAACATACTGATAGTTGAAAGCGCATCCCTGTGCTGGTTATCACTTCAGAGTAGTGGGCAGTCCGCTGATGTGAAAAGCTGTATGACCGACGCACGACACTCCACTTCGACAAGGATATCTAACCGTGATGATACTTGGGTCTAGAAATGGTTACCGGTTTTCACTAGCTACTTGGAGTCATGCTAATATCAAACTAGTCCAAAATGGAATAATTCGATTTGGAAATTATTATATGTACCCGTTGCAGACGGTGTTGTCAAGAGCACTATAAGTGAGTTATGTTCAACTATATTTTATTCGCTGCAGCTTACTCTGCGAACCATAGTTACAATTCACAGTCCAATATTGAATCATCCACGGAACTCAACGGTACATTCAAGTTGTGCTAGTTCAGTCTGTGCTTGGTTGAATGCACAATCCATCAATAAATATCTCTACTCTGGAGCTACATATTTTTACGCATCACGCACTTGAGAAAGCTTACCTCCACATTTGTTCCTGTTGCTATTAAAGTTTTGTTTCGACACAAATGTTTATATACATGTTTACGTTAATGCAGCCCTCGGCGATGTGGATAAAGGCAAGTTTACTGTCATTTATCTTCAGAAGACTTTCTGTTCCGTTTTACTTTTGAACGTCTTCCGACACGAGTGTTAAAGATAATCGTCCCACTGTACCGCTTCTATTTAAGGGAACAATGTGTGTTGTAGAAAACACTTTGCAGGATTGTCTGCACATAAAACGGATTGGTTTGACGTCTGGTATCATATAATTAGGAATTGTATTCTTACGTGAATAGGATGTACACAAAATCCCCCAACTCACAAGACTTCGTGAAATTGTTTGGCGGCTCCTAACGTTTCAAACTTTCTTGGCCTTGTACTGTTCGAAAATGGGGTCATCGGGGTTGGTTTCACAGAGTATTTAAAAAAATATCTCATCAAGACCAGGTGAAACGATATGTGTTGATTACAAGACGCAGTCGTTTTAATAACCTGATTGTTTACTTGTTTTAGTCGCCTATTCGGTAACCTCGTTAACATGTGTTTAGAGATGTTACATAAAAATCTAAATACACACGCTTTTCTATCCATGTTGATGTAACCTGTGTCGTTCAAAATCAGGTTAACAAAGCTGAACTGGTTTTGCTTTCTGCTTATATTTGTTCAGTTAGGACCGCAGTTAGGAATGGTAAAAACACAACTTCAACTAATGTGATAAACTTATTGTTCATTTTTTTCGTTTGGTTGTTTCATGCAAATCACGCATACTATTTTCTATGCGAATGGCAATATCCAGGTTAAATCACTCAATGTCTGAACAATTGACTTTCTTCTCGTAATCGCCGAAGGTTAACAATGTTGGAGAACTTTTTGATCCAGGAAACAGTGTGAAAGCACGTACTCCCACAATGGGATGACAAACTTTGATATGCACAAGAACAGACTTAATTTAACTCATTGAGAACTAAGGTCACAGACAAATGAATCGAAGTTTCCGTGAAAAGTTTTGATTTTACACACGAAGGTTTGCTATTTTAGGTCCATACTCATCACACCAGATTGCATTGGTCGTTACCTCATAGGTTTGTATAGTAATGTTTATTAATGATAAACAGATTGGGAATAACACAACTTTACGAGCAAGTTGTAATACTGAGGAAGGCCACCCGAGGTGGTTGAAACGTAGAGTATTACAACTTGCTCTTAACGTTGTGTTATTCTCAATCTGTTTATCAACAACATGTTAAACACGACGCCCAAACTATTCAACTTCATTGGTAGTAAATTTTGTGCGGATATCTTACAAATATTTATTAATGTTCACAAAGGTGACTTATCTCTTGCAGCAAATGATAACTCACGACTTCAACACCAAGTTAGGCTATTCTGGTGCTGTGGAAAAGAGAAATTTTGGGACATTTTCAAACGTCACCCAACTCTGTGTTCATTTTTTATTCGCGAAGTAAAACCTGGAGTGTTTAAGGGATATGCTTAAAAAGAACTTAGTCAGCATGAAAGATCAAAAGCTTCCGTTATTGTCACACCATAGTCGAGGTTATATTTCTCGTACAGTAATCTGTGATGTGTATCTCATGTTGTCTATATGGTCTGATTGAGAATAGATCATTTGTTTGGGACGCGAGCTGATAAGATACACCAGTGTTTTCAGTCAGCTAGATGCGGTTAACTCTACGAATATCAAATGAAAATCAAGTCATGTGTACAGTGGTAATAATGCGTCGACTAGAAGTAAACTCTTGTAGGAAGATCCAGTAACTGGTCGAACAGGATGGCCTTGTTAGTAGACTATGCATGGTATGTGAAAACAGCTAACAAACAAAGTCAAATGAAAAGTGATCAGTCTGACCAGCAATTATTTTGGTGGAATTTAAAAATCAAATCAGCTGCTGACAGTTTGATGAAGTTTAGTTGGAAGTGTCTACAGGTCGCACTGAAAGCGAAAGAGAGAGTCCGTAGAAGACATAACGATAAGCATATGCATATGTCATTGACCATCACAAACTAAAGAATAATAGGCGGATAGATTATAATTGTGGACGCGTGCTGCCTGAAGAAACGATGCATCGGAATGGTCAAAAACATAAACTGGATAGGGTAGATCGATAGATACCTTCCTTTCCTTATGATCTGACAAACTGTACTCTATAAACGTTTTCCGAAAATATTTAAATTACGACGTCCAAAGAGTAGCGCATATTTTATTGCAGATTTCGTGATTTTCAAAGGCGTGCGTGAAGAGTTTAATTAGTCTACCCACTTAATGTGAATGTGGGAAGTGTTCAGAATTTTCCTAAGTTTTAAATGCTCGGTGGGAGATTGTGTGCATCTTTTGCAAAACAAATTAATGTCTTTATGTCACAATTAGCGGGAGAATTATGTGTCGGTTCTTGTAAATAAATTTTTTTGCCGAAAATCTATTGTATTTTAGCAACGTTACGATAAACATTCATAAAGTTTTATTTGCATATGACTCACAATGAAGTCAAATGTTTTCTAACTTGATGTGGTTATTTTATAGCCGTGTCTAATTGCAGAGTTGCAAGTACGTCTAACTGGTGGTTCCTATTTTGAGATTCACACACCTGCGGGCTACAGTTGTAACTGATGACTGTAGCCGTGATTAATCTTCATGGAAAATTTGTACTGGTGTGTAGAACATTTGACGTAAATTTCTCAGGTAAACAAGTAATCATCCGTGCATCCTTGCTTCGGAGTCGGCCAGAATAAGTATCTACGTAAAAGGGGTACATATGCTGTGTTAGTCAACACAATCGAACTAACCATTATAAACAATATTGTTTTGCTCCGCTTCAGTTACCTTGATTATACTTAAGCTCTATGAAGGTCAACAGGCCTAACATTGCCAGACCGTGTCATCTGTTTTGATTCAACTTTCAGGAGTTACCATTGTTAAGCATTTCGCGTGTTCCGGTGAATAACTGAAATGTGAGACATTCTTAAGATCGGTTAACTCCCTTTGAACACTTGACACATGTAATCGACCGGGTAGGACTTCCTCCAAAGTATATCTGCGGTTTTATACAGACTATGTTTCTGTGGTCCAGCATAAATGTTCCATTTTAAACCCGAACCAAGTAAAGAACATGGAACATAGTTTCACAATGCCTCACAGCCTCTGGTCAGTACCTCATTATTTTAATAAGTTGCACAGCGAAGTTGATGAAAATATGAATAAAACGCTGATATTACTAACAGGTGATTGGGCAGATCAATTAAGTTAAAACAGACCTTGTTGACTAAAAAGTCTAACTCATTATGCAGTCAAACTGAGGTATCAATTGCGCTAACCTTTCTTCCCTTGAGGATGGCTTCCTGTTTTGTATAAAATCTCGTGAGAATCTAACGTGATAAAATAATCTCATCAGATCGAATATTCAACTTCGACTTCTGATACTGTCTACCTCCAGTATAATGGGATACTCACGACCATCCACGTTGCGTTGTCATTGGTACCATGTACATAAAAACCTTGACCATTCTCCGGATCCGTTACCTTACTGACAAACCTTTTTGGAACAGTTGTATGTATACGCGAACCACATGACTATACATACTGGTTCGTGTTGGCTGGTCTTGGCCTCTTTTATTTTGACTCACTTACGTTTTATCTTGTTGCTTCGCTTGTTTATAACTCGAATACCGCTACCAGCTAGCGAGTAAGCTTTGAACAGGGCTGTTCGTACTCTCATACTAAATTTGAGAGCGGCAATCCGTTTAGTAGTCATCAAATCATGGCAATCAAATACGCCAGTATATGTTTATGATGTGTAACTCAGTGTTCAAGAGAGCGATAACTGGCTGGCCTCAAATTTCGTTGCAGTGCTAATTCCAGTTGGACAACCACGGTAATAGGTTGCTGTTGTAAATGTTCTGACTTGAAAAGCTGTTAGTAGCCAGGCGCTTATCATCCATTCCACTTTCAGTCTCAGTGAAGACCTAACCCTTGTCGACTTGTCTTATTCTCACCTTCATGATCCGATAACGAGTCTGAAGTAAAAAATGATAATGTTATACGCGAAAATGAAATCACATGATAATTCAGTGCAGTTGGTATTGGTTCGTTAAAAAACTGGAACATCTTGAAAACGAAAGTCGTAGTTGTGCTGCTGTGGATTGCACAAATAATTCCAGATTACTGAAAGCACTTTAGAGGATAGACCTTTGACAGCGCTCGGCCTTTATACCGTAAACCGAGCCGGAGATAAGAAGTGACTGAATCATTCTTTGGAAAAACCGTTCAAAATTAGGCCGCAGAGGATCTGAGTAAATCCCTACATGGCCTGCAAGACGCGTAGCAACTCAGACGGCTGTAAGTGTCAGTCAGGTATACAACGAAGCAGAAGAGGCGGTCAAAGAGGTCTAGCAGGCAGTTAGAATGGATCATTTTACAGTTCGGGTAGAGTACAGGCGTTCGTCTGCAAAGCTACAATCTGATTGGTCATACGAAGAGACACAAACCAATCCACCCGAAGACGGATCGATCGACCGACCGATATGATGCGACTGACTGCTTCGTTGTACTATTATTACGAGCAAGCAGTAACAACTGACTTGGATACCAGATTAAGATACTTTGCAGATTCGTGTAAGCTAACCTGTTTCGACTTCCTTATTCAGCATGGTTGCATAGAATGACTTTCAAACAAGGCTGCAGTTGTCGTGTGTCAAAACTATCACTGTACACAAAACCAGCACACTATCACTGAAATATTGTATCTTTCACAGTTCGGAAAACCGATGATCCGGGTGAGTTAGCGATGGTGAATTTCTGAGGGTTGAGGCACGACACTCAATGTATCCTCTAAAATAAGTACTCAAAATTTGAAACAAAGTTTATAACGCAAATTAACTGAAAAACAAACACTCGCGTTTTGGTTCTGCTGTTTCGAAAGGAGAGAAGATTGTAGAATGACCAAAAACAAAAGACGAATGAAACCCCTCAAAAAAGTATACAATTTTTAGGTGGAAAACATTTAGATTAAAACCTGGCAATATAATGCGGAACACGGAACACCCTCACTAGTTACGAATGAGACTGGAAGTGGAAAACTAGCAGTCACTCGTGCAAAGCAATCACTTGATACTGCTTAATCCGAGGAAACCACTGAGGATTGTTGAATCTTCTAATCAGAATTTCGCCCGCAGTGCCACGAGTATGATTACTGATTGAAAGCATGATATCTTCAGTGTTCTCTGCCCAACTGACAGGCAGGTGACAGAATGGCACATTTATATTCTCGTTTGTATTTTGTATTCATGTATTTACCTGAAAGTAAAGTGCGACAATGCAGCGAAACCTTACAATGCACAGTGTTTTTCTGTCAACTGGTTAGCTCGTCATAAAGTATTGTTTCGGCAAAGTGGCAGCCAATGTCTATAGCGTGTTTATTTTTTAATGGCTAGGGGTTTCAACTTTACCCTAACATTTAAGAAACTATATGCTATCCTTATATTCTCATCTTTCAGTTTGTAACTGTATACAAATGTTTCATTATCTATGTATATATGCATATCAAAAAACGCATCCGTTTACACTACGAAATTGAGATCGCAATATTCCGGTCTTATGTACAAGAATATACATATCATATTGTGCTGAAACGTCTCCGAGTATTGGTGTCTGACTCATTGTTTTCTATCTTTAAAAAGCTTGTTAGAATTTTCCGTTGTGGCATAGACAATACCGAATTGGACTCAGACTGCTTGAACGCAACGTGCACGCCAAATTCTAGAATTGAATAAACGGGTAGCAAAAACTGCCACACGGTCACCAAAATGATATTGCTCTCAATAGGTTTTAGTGCACTCGAGAAATGATGTCTGGAAATACCTTATATTACCGTACAATAGTTGTGTTCAGTCAAACAGTTAGCATAACAGAATTTAACCGGTGACTGACCGATGGCACAGGATTTGTAGGTATGATATTCAGCTGTGTCCTCTCAAAGACTTAATCACTGAACGTTCGGCCGTAGTTAACAGCCGGAGTTGGCAACCTGCTCTCGATAACCTGAGATCAACTGCGCACTTCTTGCGAGATCCTGCGGTAAACTCGCTGCAAAATCCCTAATCTTATATCAGTCGGCAAAACCAAGTTATCAGAAGCAGCCAGCAAGATGAATTCTTGTGCATAACGGCTACAATAAATTCACACGGATGTAAATTGTTCAAAACAGCCTGGGTAGACGAGTTGTTCAATTCAATCAATTCTGTGTAACCAACTACATCAGAGGACATTTCGAGTGCTATGCGAAACATGTAAACGTCCCATGCCAGTTAAGTGTTTACATCTTTGCAACCTTCGAGCAACCTTGTAGCAACTTTGGGGAAGTGGGTTCATGGTTTGCTTATCCCTAAAGTCTCCTTTTTATCTGGCTGTGCATGTGAGTGTACGAATGCAATTGTTCATCGAGTGAATGTTCACTTTCTTGATTTGCACGCTAATAGTTTATACTGTCATGTCCAACACCATTGTTCTCATTGTCACCTAGACATCTTTTTTCGCACGTGTCAGCGATTTCACCGCATCTTTTAGAACGTCAATAACATGTTTTGTGCTGAAACTAAATTATTTGCTAGTGCGTCACTCAATGAACAGTGTACTCAACATGGTTGCCTGGGTCGCTAAACAAGAGTGAGCAATCGGACCACAACGTAACAGAGGTGGCAACAACCAGCTTTAGACAATTACACTCCAAAAACAGTCAAAACGTCACCTGTGCCAGCGAACTAAACAATATTTTATTATATATGCCCACTATACTTCCACGGGTAGTGAATCTCCGACAAAACTATTTAACGGAGAGTCAAACGGAAATTTTTTGTAGAAAGAAACTGTTGATGGGTAGTAACCCGGGTTAGAAAACGCAGTCTTTTCCTCATCAATGCCCAATTAGGTTAGGACCTGTAACGACTACGAGCCTGCAGAGAAGGTATTTTTAGAGGAGTGTAATTTGTCCTGTTTTGCATGAGTCGTCGTCACACAGTTTTCGAAAAATTGGTGGGGATCCGTGACTGGAAATTGTCTGCAAATGACTCAAAGAGAAGAAGATCCGATTGGCTGTGAGCCACATCAAGTAAATAGCAAGAAACATGTTCTGATGACATAAAAATCGCTGCAGTTTAAAAAAGGAATAGAGTGATGCGTTATTTGACGTTACTACCAATGTAACTTGAGATAGGCATTAAATCTTCCAAGATATGACTTTTTCAATTAATCCGCTCAACCAAAAATGAGGTCGATGAGTACGAAAATGTCCATAGCTGTTTTACTAATCAGGTAACTAAAAATACGCTGTTACTGAGATTTGGAAAATGAACCTTTCAAGACTGTTCAAGTGAAAAATGCTCTGTCACTCATAAGCTATCCTGTTGCTTACATCCGCAGACGAATTCTCGGCTGGTAAGCTATTACGCGACTCCAAAGCATATTTCAAGTGGCTGATTGGCTCTAAATTGCATGAATTCACACATAGCGTCACTGAATTGTATGCACCTCCTACAGGGTGTTAGTATGCGTAAACTTGTAGACTTAGCAATTTGTATCTTCTACGAACTTGACAAAAACGTCTTGTAAATTGAATGTAATTTTGAATATCATCGGTCCGTTATAACCAAACTGTCTATGACCAAATGTGAAATATATTCAGGTTAAGGAAGTTGCACGGATGGGGTCAACCTATGAGAAAAATATGTATGATTCAACTATGAAGCACGTGTATTTAATTGGCATCTTGGGACCTTTAATGTTTTAAACACGAGGACCGCTAAGGAGTCCAGTGGATTTCGTGAAACATTGATCGCATATAGCAGGTGTTACCCCTTTTTTAAGAGCTGGGATAACGAAATTTATTTATATCTCCCCCAATAAGATGTTTTCTTTACTGGAAATTACAAATGATTGTGACATTCAAGCAGTTAATCGGAACAGTTGCCACAGAACAACACATACTACATTAGTTCTAAACTTTGGTCAAAAGTTTCGTGTGCGTCTTCCTTGTACAATGTGAAAACTCATTTGAAACTCATTTTACGAAGGAGGATGTTCGATGAAATATGACGCTGTTAACCATTGTATGTTATGTAATGTTATCCAACTTTCTTATGGTAAAGACTGATGCAACTTGGGCAACATTAAGATTCAACATCATTCAGTTTTTGATAAGGCTGATTCACAGATTTCAAGAAATACGGAGTGTCAAACAGACACCTCCATAGATCGACCTGGCCGGTTTGAGCACAATGAAAAGTCTGTTACGTTTTCGCCCGAACGTCATGGTTATGCACTAAATAGCAATTCTGTAAACATTTTCAAACAACCTGCTTGGAAGGATAGACGGGTCACATCACAGTATACACTGAACTGTCATCTTTCGAAGAGCACGGACACATATATTATATATATACTATATATATTATATATATCTAATCGCCGATAAAGTATTTAAGAACCTAACAATAGTGATTCGTTCGTAGTATCCTAAGTACTAACAATTTTTCCAGCTATGTGAATCCAACCTAGATTTTGCGCTTGCACGGCAATTACAACAAGGTCAACATGTGCCATCAGGAAAACAAGACAAATGACGCAGGCACAACCCATGGCGGATTGGAAAAATTCATCTTGTTCAGGGCTGGTGTCTAGCAGAGTGTGTGGTTTTCGGACAGGCTGCTAAATTACTCAGGGTGGCGCGATGATCAACACAGACATCTGTGTTTATGATAACGACGGAGTCGGCAGATGCCAAACAACTGACTGACGAAGTGCAGAACCATTTCTTGAAGTAAGCAGTTGAGCTTGAAGGTCGTCACAAAATAGTGGGCTGTTCTAATCAAAAGGCTTAGCGTCGTGGTTCCACTCTATAACACCTGCATCCGGTAACTGCCTACAAATAAAAGGTGTGTATTAAATAGTCATCTAAAATTTTCAGCGCCGTATGAATTGCACGCGATGAAATTTACTCAAAACCCCTTTCCATAAAATGCTTGTACCCAGGTTGATTAAATTACAGGTATATTAAATGCAACCATCATTATACTGTATGTTTTCTTCGCTTCTGTAGATTACATGGAGAACGTTTTGTTCGGTTGCTGTGAAAATATGCTGTTGTGTGCAACTCAGTGTTTCAGTATGCTTTACACATCTTTTCATCTAATACGTTTTCCAAAATGTTGATGTCAGTCGTGCAGACAGCTAGGAAGGGTAAGTGTTTTTTAACTGTGACATAATAATTTGTACCTTTCAACTATGGATGTGCTGTTAGTACACACCTAATCTAAAGGTTGAGTAATGCGCGTTTCTGTACGTTTGACAGTTTTCAAAGCAACCGATATCGTAGCAGTGCAAAAGTGTTCAGTACTCAGATAAGCGTTATGAAACGTGTTGTAGGGCGCATCAATCAAGAAGACAAAATCAAAAGTTTTCGGTTCTTTTACAGGTGTTGCGCAAATTTCCGAAGGTAAGTTATACAGGAAAACAAAGGTTTTTCGGTCAAACTTTTTCACGTGCTTGGCTCACCGCCTGAAGAGGTGCGGTCAAAATAATGAGTTGCACGCGAAAATTCATTTTCAATTTGATCATCAATTGTAGTTGATCGTAGCTGCCGCATTCACATAGACCTTCTAGTCAGCCTTTTTCGAAAAGGACCACTAGAACGCGTTAGTAGATCGTTTCCTTACCACTGCTGAAGCAAAAAATTCAGGCAAACTTTCATGAAGGAATCCATTGACCTCACATTAGGCACAACCGAATTATCAAATCTGAACGCTCAACCACTCTCGCTTGTGAGCAATGATCAGGTTGCCCCATCGTCTCGAGAGGAGATACAGTAACTGTCCTGCTAACTCCCTTCGGTAACAGCGCGATTAGGACTTCCGAGACAAGTCGAAATCTCCAATCTCATTAAACGTGCCAGTCTTTAACTGAGATGAAAAAAGTGTTCAGCGATTTGCTTGATTTCAAGTTAAGTATCACTCACACTTAATCGCGGATTGTCTCGAAAGTCCCTGTTGGGGGTTATCAATAGGAATTAACAGGACACTTACTATGTCTCCTCTCGAGACGATCGGGCAACCCTGATTATTGCTCACAACCGAAAGTGGTTGAGCGCTCATTTTTGATGATTCGGTCGCGCCTAATGTGAAGTCATTGGCGTGTAATCAAAGCATGGCCGGAATTCTAATCCTAGCCGTGGCGAACATATACACTACTGACGAGCTCTCTTGTGGTTCTTTTCGAAACAGGCTGGCTGGAAGGTCTATCTGAATGCGAAGGCAGCGATCAAATATGAATGATATTCAACATAAAATTAATCAAATTCCCAGATAATCATGAGTAAAACCATTTTATTTGGATTCCAGTAAATATATATTTACAAGCTATGTTCATCTGAGAAATCGCATTTGTGGTTGCTTTTATCTCAAAGAGTTCGACACCCTTCGACGCAGTAAGTGATGATAAACAGACTGATTTTTACTGATATTCAAAATAACTTCCAAACGTTCAACAGGTTGCATTAAGTTTGGAAAACAAGTCTGTTCTGCATGTTTGAAAGGCGCTGTTATAAACTACATCAAACCTTCCTTAACAACATCTCACGTTAAATTTGAAGCCAACTGCAGTTTATTGCAGTTTGCATCGAAAGGAATGTATCGACCTCCTGTTTCTGGATGATAATGCTCAACACGACATTTTGTTAATGACTACATATTGTATGTGATGCACGTCATTATACTAATCATGATGTGGACCTCGGTCGATGTTCCCAGAAGGCCACTAGGCAGATTACTGTACCATTCACGTCACACAAAACAGAGTGTTATAACGGTCAGCTACGCGAATTCGGGCAATGGTTTGTTCGCCCTATCAAATTGTGGAGGCACAATATTCTCCAAGTTTATTTCAACCGACTATGCGAAGAACAAAAATTTCATGTCCAGGTGAAGCTAATATATGTTTACTGAGGTTACCACGCAGTTAGTGGATTACTGATTAGTAGGATGAAACTCTTCAGGCGAAAGTTGTACATTAAAGCACAACAGGAACCTCTATGTTTTGAATTCTAATTGCTCCGTGATTCTGTTCAGTACAACACATAATTCTGAAGAAAAACTGCCACTGTACTAATGCTGACCATTGAGAGTGACTGGACTGTTGTACATTACTGGTCAGTTTCACTTCTGCTCACAGAATGTCTACTAAAATTAATATCTAGTATAAGTAAAAAACTGAAGGAGTAATGCGAGTTTAGGATAAAATTTAGTTTGCTTAGCACCTTTTCAACAGATAGTTCCACGTCGCCATACTTTTAACTAAAACTTGATAGTTGCGCTTAATGGAAATCTGTGCACAATGTGTACGGTAATAAACTCGAAATACATTTCGAACTCAGTATGCACACCATTCATTGGTCATTTCGGTCCTTGCATTCATGTATATAAAACGTCTATCCCACTTCGGAATGAAGCACCAAAGTTGAACCTCTCCCTTACTAACACTCACGAGTAGTGTGTATACATTTAGTGACCGGAAGTTCCAGCCTGGTTATTACGGTAATGACACTGGGATTTTACTCATAATGTCTGTAACTTCAAAATAGGCACCACTGAACGGCCATGTTCAAACGCTCAAGTACAACCCTAAACGATTACTATTCAGTTTGACCAATCAAATCGAAAGTAGAATAAACAGACTAACTGTGCACTATTGTAGATAGCCCGTCACGGTGAGACTGGACCTTGACGTGGTGTGAC
>QNGE01001733.1:21014-32300 GCA_008508345.1 Paragonimus westermani
AAAACTCTGCCTCTCACGTTATTTACCAGTTCACCTGCAGTTGCGGTGATTCATACATCGGCAGAACGGACCGAAAGTTACGACAGAGGAAGGCGGAGCACATTCCCAAGTGGCTAGTGCAAACAATGTTTCAAGGTGGGTCAGCATACCAAAACTCGAACAGAAGTCCGGCGTCTTCCATCGCCAAACACCTAATCGTAACAGGTCATGTAGTTGACCCCGACACTTCATTCACAGTCCTATTGCGCAATCGCGACCCTAGATTGTTGGCGTTCTCAGAGGCAATGTTGATCAAGCGTCACGCACCGGCCCTTTGTTGGCAAAAGGTACTGACGCAATCAATTTCGTTGCCGTGGCAGTGAAGCCTGATTGAAACCAAGTGAAGTTCGTTCATTCCATTGTGTTGACGCTACGCGCTTAACCTATATAACCGAATGTTTTATGTAACCGTCTGATGAGAATAAACGAAATGCCTGCATCTCGCAATGTATGTCTTCTTGCTGTCTTGATGAACTGGATAAAGGGAACTCAGTGTTTCAAAATTCTTGAACCGCTTCATTCATCCACGCGTGCTGTAACTGGACGATAAATGTATACACAGGACAGAGATCGCAGACAGTCCCGACGCAACCCAAAACCAGAGAAAAGCCGTAAAGAACGATCACAACTAGTGTATTGGCGATACAGAGACGAGGCGGTGATCCGCACAACGCCAATCGCAACAACGAAATCCAAGACCCAATCATAATGCATTTTTTAATCGTTCCAAACAAGTAAGTCCAGGGGGAATCGAGTGTCACAGTTCTAGGGACGTTCATGTCGTGTGGAAAACGCCGAGTAACACATAGGTGGGCGATCTGAAATGGATAACAAGAGGGAACATAAGCGGAAAGTTTAAACTGCATGCGCAACAATTTCTGTATAGTTACGATGCTGCGTTGAAGTTTACGCCTTGCTTGGCGCTCCTGTTTCTCTTGAGGTTCACCGAGGTTGCTATTGTGTCTGAGCAGCACCTTGATGACGGTGAAGTAAGAGACATTCTTTCATTCATTATAACAATAGTGTTTTTCGGGAGGGCTAAGCACTCGTTGCATCATTTATCGAAATGTGCAACGCACACTCGCTCAGCTTAACTGTGATGCACAAGAATCCCTGGAGAATGCAGACGTTGACGAACGCTGTCTAACCTCTGTGACCTCCGTACCGGAACGCATGTCACAATCGCTTTCTAACGGCAAGTTCAGCTTTCCAAATTCAGACGATTGGTTCCAGGTGTACCAGACAGCTTAACAGAAACTGATGTGCGGGATCCGGAAGTTGATATTACCAAGGCTAGCGTTGTCGATCGCCTTTGAGACTGAGCAATTTCTAGCAACACTCCTAAAGTGCAGGTGGCACGACTTTTGCGTATCTTGATGGGAAGAATACCGGAGTTACCCAGTGGTGCTGTAGAGGACTGGCACGTTTCTGTCTAGAATCGTGCCTAATCTCCACAATAATTAAATCAGAAAAACTGATTATAGGACAAAGACGTTTATTGCAAAGAGACCGGGAAAGCGAGCTGTAAGCAAGACACAACAGAAGCAAAGCGCAACAGACCAGTAGCTAGCGTCCGGAAGGTGCAAGTGTAATTGTGACCTTGGGCGGTCGAACCTACGAGAAAATCAAAACATGCAACCAAACAATGTCAATAGTGTCAACGGTCAAAATGAATAGCAAAATAGCTCGAATACGTGGCAAACCAAGAATGTCTCTACAGTGCCCGAACGTTGTGGACACCGAGAAGTTCGCCGATACGTGACGTTTATCCAGGCGAATATGCTCATTTGGGCTTGGTTAAGGGCATTGTGAATGCTGCCGTAGGCAGTTGGCTACAACTTGTGATGTCCGTAGGAATCCAGCTGAATGTTGATGGTTTATCGCTAACGATTGTAAGAAAGTTAACAATATGGCCTGTGCTCTGTCGCCTGAATGGGCCGATCGTAACCGAGCCGTTTGTGGTTCGTGCGTATGGAGGAAGCAACAAACCTGAATATGTCAACGTATATCTTTTGGACATACTGCAAGAATTGCACGATGTGCTACGCAATGGCATAAAGATTAACGGTATTCCCATTACCGTCTGTTTGAAAGCGATGATCTGTGATACACCGGCTCGCTCGTATGTTAAACAGGTGCGCGGGCATGGTGCATGTTATCTGTGACCAAAGAGGTGTATACCGCAAACGAAAAGTAACGTTCATGCCGCAAAGTGGTTCTCTTCGAACGGACGCATCGTTTCGCACCGCACGCCCAAAGTCCCTGTCCCCGTTTATGTCTCTACCGGTCGATATCACCTCAACTTTTCCCACTGACTATATGCATTCGGTGTGTCCGGGCGTTGTCCGTCGTATGATTAGTAACTGAATGTCGGGTCGGTCTCCGGGAGCGTTCGTGTAAGCTCGCAAGCAAGGTCGTTATCCTTATCAGTTCCTCCGGCTCCTAAGGAAGAACAAACTGAAGGTGACCAACAATAACCTCAGACGTATTGCGACTGCCCACATTGAAACTGCTCAAATGCGACTGGCTGATTTGCGTCAGACACATTGCCGCCTTTTATCCGTCGTCGAAAATTTGACACTGCTCTCGTATCCTTTTCACACTATTCTGTACGAAAATTATCGACCGTACAAAGAGGACTTATATCCATCGGTTGCGGAAGTCACGTACGAAGCACGGTGAAGAACCAATTCCGCCGGATTCTAGTAAGTACGTGCTGAACTGTTCTTCATTGCAGTTGGATTCGTTGCAACTAGAAGCGTTAGTCTTAGGTCTTGATCATAAAATACCATCACATAAGGCTGGTCGTATTCGTGTTGAAGCCCGGTTTGAGAATCTTATTGATCAGTTCCCTGATCTTCGACCAACTAGTGCTGACAACCTAGGTCGGTTAAAGACTAATTTCACCGATATAGCTTATGGGTTTGTCAGGACTCCAATTAATAGTCGGTGTGCTATCAAGAAGCAACACCTGCAATCGTTAAGAGAACTTAAGTTGAAAAACGTGGTTACACTTGAGCCTGATAAGGGTTCTGCGGCCGTCATTCTAGACAAGGATGCGTATGTACAGAAGATGTTATCAATATTGGATGATCAAACAAAGTTTCGGCGAATAGAGAGAGTGAGCAGCATTAGCGAAATAGAGGACCGTATAGGACATCTTCAGCTGCTCTTGCAGTTGCGGATTATTGTCGAAGTAACGTATAAGTCTTATGTCGTGCGGATCGTCAACACCTCGACTTTACGGCCTACCAAAGGCTTACAATTCTGGGACGCCACTTAGGTTAATTTTGGCAATGACAAATTCACCTTACCACAAATTAGCACGCCGGCTGGTCACTCTTTTAACCCCAGTAAAACAGAAATCTCAGAAATACTCCATTAAAGATTCCTTTGAATTGATCACTGACCTGGACAGAATCAACCTTACTAACGAACTGATGTGCTCTGTAGATGTTCAATCACTTTTCACAAATGTCCCGCTGCATGAAACGATTGACTACATTTGTGGGCTCGTTGAAATGAATCACACTTGGTTACCACTTCACACCAACATATTGAAGGAAACCTTGCTGTTCTGTGCTGAGAATGTCAGTTTTCGTTTCCTTGAACAGTCCTACCGTCAGATAGGCGGAGAAGCCATGGGAAGTTCACTGGGTCCCATCGTAGCAGAATTTTTCATGCTATATATTGAGCAACAGGCGTTACGTCGATGACATTAATTTTCAGTCGATCTAAGCAGATGATAGCTAATCTGGTGAACCGTCTAAACAGTTATCATCCTAATCTAAAGGTCACTTGTAAATTTGAGGTCGGCAACTGCCTGCCATTTCTAGATATCCTAATAAGTCGTCGGGAAGATGGCTCGGTTAGAAGAACCGGGTATAGGAAACCCACATGGTCAGGTTAATACCTAAACTTTAGCAGATTCACACCGATCCAACACAAACGAGCACTAGTAAATACTCTCTTCACACGAGCAAGGCGAATCTGTACGCCCGACAGCCTCGCGGAGGTACTAGATCTGATTACGTCTGCCCTACAATCAAATGGTTACCCCAGAAGTTTCATAGACAGGCACAGTAGACAAAAATTACCACCCGAAAAGGTGGTCACTGTAGTGAAAAAGAGAGTCTACATAGAGCTACTTTTCGGGCGTGATTATGTCATGCAGCAAACAGCACAGCTATTAAGAAATTCGATTAAACGAACGTTTAATGCAGCTGAACTCCGTGTAATCGCTCGGACTCAGAANGCGGTCGAAAAAAGTGGCCTACAAGCACACGTGAACGAGTATACACAGAATTAGGCTGGTTATCTTGTTGGCGTGGGCAAAAAACCGAGTTATACACATAGCGGACTCGTAATTTAGCAACCTAAAATGTTCTACTGACTTCAACTGTAAGTCAACATGCGGAGTATCGCTCTTGAGTTGTAATACGATGTGGTAACCTTCTTCACTAGATACAGTTGGTCTCCGTCACTGCGATAGAGCACAACGTATCTACGAATGTTTCTGCGTACCCCATCTCTGTGACGATAGTACGCATCAATACTCAGCATTCCGCAGTTGTCCTCATGCAAATTATTAAAGCTCATGTTCCATCTGCTTTGTTCAAACTGCTCGAGGGAATCAACTGTTTCAAATTTGGGATTTTAATGTCGGAAAAGCCTACCTTGTGACTTTCCCCGCAAATGCCGAGGTCTGACAGACCTTAGGACCTGGATGGCTACTGAATGCCAACAAGTTTTACTGTACATCGGACGGTGGCTTTGCGGAATATTTTGGACAGTGATAAGTATACCAACTTTTAGATGTCTGCTGTTATATATATTTTATGTCACCCCACATTCAGTGTCACTCATTTTGACTTTGCGAAACAATTAATGCACGTATTTATATCCAATCATCCTAAGCTGTATGCTCAGGCACAGATGATGTACAATGTGCATTCGCTGGAACACCCTGTGGATGATGTGACCACATATAACTTTCCTGCCTTTCCGTTTGAGTCTTTCATGTACAGATTGAAGTCTATGCTTAACGGGCCAACGCGACCAGTAGGACAATTGTACAAACGTTTATCAGAAAGATATGCTGCTGCTCCTGTCGAAGTCGTTCATTCCGATGTTGGTACACCTATCGGTTGTCCTACTGTACCTGGATGCTCATTGTTTATTAAGGGTTCAGTTTTGTTTACAACCACTCCCCCAAACAACGTTGCTCGTATTAACGATGGTCCCTGCATAGTTGTCGACATACTTAACCCTGATTCTTAAAATTGCACTGTGAGTTATCACCCCTTTACCACTCTCCGACCTCTCTTCACCCACAGTTTTTCCTCTCGCCATTCGCATATGTTCATTGTCAAGGATTTATCATCAGACATTCTAACAGCAAGTGCGTCTCACATTGAGGCTAAAGGTTTGCTCTTCCCGTTTCATTCACGTTTTTTTTACATACCCATTTTGCACTCCTGTAAAGAACGTCATTTGAAAATAAATACAGCTCCGTTCGAGACTTACAGCATGTAACTCATTTCGTCTCATCTATCACGTGTCACCCGTAACTGTTGATGAACTTCGACTTCAGATGTACAGCGTTGTAACTTTTCTGGAGGATGGTGAACCTTGCTGCGCAGTGCTGAGTTCAACGTGGATGGACGACGGCGTAGCATCATGACCAAATTACCCGTCTCTTCAGTTTACCACAGCTGTGCGGGACCATTGGGTTTCCCCGCCTGACTCAACAAAAATATCAGTCAGAGTAATCAGTACAACAGGTAATGATCTCATGATTGTCATGTGTTTTTAGACGACTATTTGAAGGCATCTCGTTATGCCAAGAAGGCAGAGGTCACATCGGGTGTAGATTTGTCCGACGTAACTCTGCGAATGGGAAAACGGAGTCAGAGGGCCAGGCAATACCGACGTGCCTTTAAATCTTATTGGTTATTAGCAAGCGTACTACGACTCTTCTGTCGCAGTCATCATCCGAGGACTCAGACAGCCGCTCGCTCGCGCGTGCTACTGGTGCCACAAAAGCACGGTATCCGGCGTTCAACTTGGAGACAGGTGGCTCTTCGGGAAAACAGAAGCTTCATACACTCGCGCCTTCCATTCAAGGCGTTCCAGTCACCATTTTCCGCAGTCCCATCGCTTCCTCTCTGGGTATCCCCAAACCTCACCGTCCCATCCCTCTTACTGCAGTGCCTGATCCAGCAGTTACTCCAAGCTGGCCTCGTTCAGCTGCCCCCACGTCATCTCCCCGCCCACTTTTTGACAATTCTTTTCCAATCGTCCGTCCTCTTATTCTCACATCACCGCCAAAGTTGCTACAGCCGTCCACAGGTTCATCCGTGGCACCTCTGGCAACATCTTCACCACAAAACGACTCTACTGTTTCCTGAAAACTATTAGCGATGATGCAAGTGCTGCAGGAATTACTAAAGGACGTGGCCATTTTGAAGGAACGTCTACAACAACGCCGACTTTTCCCCGATTTGGACGTTCAGGATCAGGCTGTTCATGATATCCACACACATGCTCTACCCGTGAACACTGCAGCTAGTTTCCGTGAGCTGCAAGGCAATCTTCAAAGACAAACCCTTAGAAGAAATGTGGCAAGTATACGGGTTATACTGTGAACACCGTTAGATGGACCATCTGAAATTGGTGAGTGCTCGGTATGCATGAGGGAGACCATTGGATCGCCGCTAGCCGAGGAAATGACTTACGCTGGGGGAAGAACTAAAATCTTCAAAGACTCCACCTTACGGCGTGTAATAAAAGGTTAGTGTGGTGTAAAAACAATTCATTGTACTTCGAACGTAGAAACAGTCCTATCTCAGGTGGACCCAGAAACCGGGCGAGATGAAGCACACAGGTGGATGCGGTGACTGTGGGGGGAAGTTTCGATTAAGAAAGCCCAAGACAAGAGTTGAAGTGAGCATCGAACGAAATATGAACTTGACTTTGAGGGTTAACTTAAGGGTGAATTCGTTGATTTTGGGTTAATTTAAGGGTGAATTACGTGGTTTCAGGCAACACGCACTTTCAGGGATCGAGGTTCATAAATATCCCAAGCACATCACTTATTGGTTCCAAACTTGTCCTCATAGCAAGTGATGGAACAACTGAATAAGAATTAGGGTGTTTACAACTCACGGGCGTCATAAAACCAACACCGCATCCACTTGTGCCATGCAGCTCACGGAAACTAGCTGCAGTGTTCACGGGTAGAGCATGTGTGTGGATATCATGAACAGCCTGATCCTGAACGTCCAAATCGGGGAAAAGTCGGCGTTGTTGTAGACGTTCCTTCAAAATGGCCACGTCCTTTAGTAATTCCTGCAGCACTTGCATCATCGCTAATAGTTTTCAGGAAACAGTAGAGTCGTTTTGTGGTGAAGATGTTGCCAGAGGTGCCACGGATGAACCTGTGGACGGCTGTAGCAACTTTGGCGGTGATGTGAGAATAAGAGGACGGACGATTGGAAAAGAATTGTCAAAAAGTGGGCGGGGAGATGACGTGGGGGCAGCTGAACGAGGCCAGCTTGGAGTAACTGCTGGATCAGGCACTGCAGTAAGAGGGATGGGACGGTGAGGTTTGGGGATACCCAGAGAGGAAGCGATGGGACTGCGGAAAATGGTGACTGGAACGCCTTGAATGGAAGGCGCGAGTGTATGAAGCTTCTGTTTTCCCGAAGAGCCACCTGTCTCCAAGTTGAACGCCGGATACCGTGCTTTTGTGGCACCAGTAGCACGCGCGAGCGAGCGGCTGTCTGAGTCCTCGGATGATGACTGCGACAGAAGAGTCGTAGTACGCTTGCTAATAACCAATAAGATTTAAAGGCACGTCGGTATTGCCTGGCCCTCTGACTCCGTTTTCCCATTCGCAGAGTTACGTCGGACAAATCTACACCCGATGTGACCTCTGCCTTCTTGGCATAACGAGATGCCTTCAAATAGTCGTCTAAAAACACATGACAATCATGAGATCATTACCTGTTGTACTGATTACTCTGACTGATATTTTTGTTGAGTCAGGCGGGGAAACCCAATGGTCCCGCACAGCTGTGGTAAACTGAAGAGACGGGTAATTTGGTCATGATGCTACGCCGTCGTCCATCCACGTTGAACTCAGCACTGCGCAGCAAGGTTCACCATCCTCCAGAAAAGTTACAACGCTGTACATCTGAAGTCGAAGTTCATCAACAGTTACGGGTGACACGTGATAGATGAGACGAAATGAGTTACATGCTGTAAGTCTCGAACGGAGCTGTATTTATTTTCAAATGACGTTCTTTACAGGAGTGCAAAATGGGTATGTAAAAAAAACGTGAATGAAACGGGAAGAGCAAACCTTTAGCCTCAATGTGAGACGCACTTGCTGTTAGAATGTCTGATGATAAATCCTTGACAATGAACATATGCGAATGGCGAGAGGAAAAACTGTGGGTGAAGAGAGGTCGGAGAGTGGTAAAGGGGTGATAACTCACAGTGCAATTTTAAGAATCAGGGTTAAGTATGTCGACAACTATGCAGGGACCATCGTTAATACGAGCAACGTTGTTTGGGGGAGTGGTTGTAAACAAAACTGAACCCTTAATAAACAATGAGCATCCAGGTACAGTAGGACAACCGATAGGTGTACCAACATCGGAATGAACGACTTCGACAGGAGCAGCAGCATATCTTTCTGATAAACGTTTGTACAATTGTCCTACTGGTCGCGTTGGCCCGTTAAGCATAGACTTCAATCTGTACATGAAAGACTCAAACGGAAAGGCAGGAAAGTTATATGTGGTCACATCATCCACAGGGTGTTCCAGCGAATGCACATTGTACATCATCTGTGCCTGAGCATACAGCTTAGGATGATTGGATATAAATACGTGCATTAATTGTTTCGCAAAGTCAAAATGAGTGACACTGAATGTGGGGTGACATAAAATATATATAACAGCAGACATCTAAAAGTTGGTATACTTATCACTGTCCAAAATATTCCGCAAAGCCACCGTCCGATGTACAGTAAAACTTGTTGGCATTCAGTAGCCATCCAGGTCCTAAGGTCTGTCAGACCTCGGCATTTGCGGGGAAAGTCACAAGGTAGGCTTTTCCGACATTAAAATCCCAAATTTGAAACAGTTGATTCCCTCGAGCAGTTTGAACAAAGCAGATGGAACATGAGCTTTAATAATTTGCATGAGGACAACTGCGGAATGCTGAGTATTGATGCGTACTATCGTCACAGAGATGGGGTACGCAGAAACATTCGTAGATACGTTGTGCTCTATCGCAGTGACGGAGACCAACTGTATCTAGTGAAGAAGGTTACCACATCGTATTACAACTCAAGAGCGATACTCCGCATGTTGACTTACAGTTGAAGTCAGTAGAACATTTTAGGTTGCTAAATTACGAGTCCGCTATGTGTATAACTCGGTTTTTTGCCCACGCCAACAAGATAACCAGCCTAATTCTGTGTATACTCGTTCACGTGTGCTTGTAGGCCACTTTTTTCGACCGCACGACTAGACGGTTATCGGAACAGATCCGGAATCCCCACCCAGATTGGCTCAACGGTCTAATATCGAAGTCTGTCAGCCGCTCCATACTATCACACTTGGTTCGTTCAACTCACTGCCAACGTAGTGGACGCATTCCGTCTAATCTACCGAGTTTAAGGCTATTCAGTGGAGAACAGTGAGGAGTAGGATTCTGTCTGCAGCAGAGGCTATTGGGATTCGTTTGTATAACCTACCCCTGAGACCACCCCGCCTGAAACTTTTTGTTCAGGCTTTGGGTTTTCCCTGGCCAACCCCCCACCCTGTTAACCTGTCAAGACTCATTGTTTAAGTGGGTACTTGATTGCAGTGTGACATTGAACTGATCGGCCTCCGTAACCACCCGTTTACTCTAACGCCCCCCGGTAAAACGTGTGAGATAAATGTGGTGTGTTCACCCTGATGATGAATCACTGAGAGCGAGCTTGTTCGCTGCACAATGTTTATCAAAACTCGTAGGTGTTTGTGAGACTGTAAGTGACGGATTACGAAAACGCGAACAACGTGTCTCTGACATTTTATAAACTGGCGGGCGATCTATTAGCTATTTTCCATGAAAACGAAAGAATTGTAAGCGTGTCGCGTGGTTATCGAATCTGTTGGGAAGTTCTCGAACATTTTGGTATTGATATGTTTGCAGTTTGACTTTACTTACCCGTACACACTGTTCTGTTAATTTGGAGGTTACTGTAGCCTGTTTGCTCCGATTTGGCTCCTTCCACCGGAAGTAAACATCTGCGTTTCTGTTTGCAATCTTGATGGGAATTTGCAATCTTGAGGTGACCCATATTTAGTTTGTAATGTGTATTCAACCCTAATTAGTCGGGTCGTGGTTTACAACACATGTTTACTGTTGACACTGACCGGCATATTTTGTTGCTTGCATACTAGTACCGCAGAACATTCGATCGTATTCCTGTTCTGAGTTCGGTGGTCGTTATTGTTCCACGCGTTGCTCGAAGACGGTTAGATCGTAACATCTTCGAAACGGCTAATAAGAAGGCAGTCGTAAAAATCGGATTTAAAGCAGTGTTAATCGATTATGAAGAAGCCTCAAAGACTGAACAGAGAAGGTGCCTGTGCGATAAAATGGACAACTGGACGTCGCCTGATACGGAGAGAAGATAAAATGAAGTTGAGCTCACTAAAACAAGTGATCATTGGTTGGATCGGATCAAAACGACCGTTCGCGCATCAAGAAATGATAGGACCTATAAGTTAGCCAAGAACAGAAAATTATGTCTAACTTTGGCATATGGAATTTTACAGGACTCAGACAAAACAACAATGTGGGAAATGGTAGCAGTAGGTGAAGTAAGAATAAAGATGGCTAATGTAGTTTACATAAAGAAGGGTACAAAGCATATGTCCCCTTTTATCAGTGTTCAAACAGAAGACAGCACTCGCAAAAACCATGCAACGGACATTAGAAAACCAACGGATGCAGTCAATCGGACCTAAAATACCGAGTCTACAATGGTCACTTAAACCAGGGATCAACCAAAGAATGTACACGATATCAACAACCTGGTATTCACTCGTGAGCTTAGAACCTAGTCAGCGTGTTAGCAGATAGAGGACGAAGTGAGATTTGTTTCGACACTTTTTGTGTCCAGCAGCCGTTTGGTGATCTGAAAGTCACTCAATGTAAGCAACATACCGTTGTGACTGTGAA